>JACEIK010004408.1:80497-135094 GCA_018107945.1 Datura stramonium
TTCGCGAAATAAAATCCGTAGGAATGCTCCCTGCTGCTAAATACCTCGGTACCTGAGGTTAATTTGAGTTTAGACTACGTTTGGCAGCGTAATCAAACGAATATATATGTATCTTGTTCGTCTCTCTCTACTTCTTACGTTTTCTGGAAATTATTATAAGGAAATAACATCACAACCCGAAGTGGGGGCTTTATATACTTGGGCCTGGATAGGCCCAATGTGTCACGGAGCCAACGCGGTGGCCCCGCCTCCGTGACACATCGCCATCGCGGAGGGGCTCTGCCTCGGTGCCTTCCGCGGTGGTTCGATAGGATTTTCGTCCGATCTTTTCCCGGGCCTTTTCCTAGCACATATGGCTTTCAAATATGCTTAACTAACGTGCGAGTAGGCCATCTAGATGCCGGGATTTTTACGGGGTGTAACATACAAAATCACAAAACCCACAATTTAAATCATTGGAATTTATATAATCAAATACAAAACCCCCATGAGTTTTTGATAAATTGTAAGTCAAATCATAGAGTAGGAGCATGGGTGTGGAAGAATTCACCCATTGAAGACCTTACATACCTGGAAACACCTGATTCTTAATCTCCCTTGAAATCCCAAGATGGAATTTAGAGTAATTGGGGAAAAACACCTTGAATCACCTTCTGGACTCCTCTCTATACTCTTGCATGCATGAATGAGGATTAACATGGACTAACCCCCCTTAAAAGAACCTATTCAGACCTTAAAATGACATAGTTTAAGCCTTAGGAGTTTAGGAATTACTAGAACACCCTTACTAAAAACACAGGAATTCCTAGTCGCCAGTCCCCACGAGGGACCTCACGAGTTGTTGCCAGGGGGCATGACTCATGGCCTGAATTCGTCATACTCGCTTCCCAACTCACTTAGGGGACCCCACAAGGGACCCAACAAATCGTGGTGGCTGACCACAACTCGTGGTCACCACCCGTGACCCCCACTTCCCAAAAATCCTAACCAACCATACACCCCAGCCCATGGGTGATGTCACGAGTTGTGAGGTCTGGCCATAACTCGTTGTCAAGCCCGTGACCTCCTCCACCTGAGCCTTCCATCCTTGCTGACCACGAGTCATCTCATGACTCGTTGTCACTCCCCACGACCTACCTCATGGGTCGTCCTATGACCTGGTGCAAATTTCTAGTTTTTCTCTGTTTTGACTCCCGGGTCTGATCCTTGGGTTCCCGGGGTATAACAATATCTCCCCCTTGGGAACATTCATCCTTGAATATTAGAAACATGTAGATAACTTAGAAACAAGCAATCACCATATATAAATACTGATCATTTAAGCTGAAAACTGACGGATTGACTACCTCCGAAAAGAACTACATAACTGAACTGAATTCAGACACCACATACATATACCATATCATACAACAAACTTGTACACATGAACGGAACATGAAAACTAATTAAAGGTTTAGGCCAAAACTAATACCTCAAGCGGAAACTGAGCCGGTAGAGAACAGGTTTGGGTATCTAACCATCATATCCGCTTCGGCTTCCCATGTAGCTCCTTCAACGTGCTGATTTCTCCATAATACTTTAACTGAAGCTACTTATTTGTTCCTTAGATTACGGAGTTGACGATCTAAGATTTCCACCGGAATTTCTTAATAGCTGAGGCTATCCTTTACACCAATGCTATCCACCAGGACTACTAAACCTGGATCACCCAAGAACTTTTTAAAAAGTGACACATGAAACATAGGATAAACTGAAGATAACTCCGAGGGCAAGTCCAACTCATACGCCACCTTACCATCTCTCCTCACAACCCGGTAGAGGACAACATAGCGGGGACTGAGTTTCCCCTCCTTCCCAAACCGCATGACTCCCTTCATGGGAGATAATGCCCAGTCGTCTATATCAAGCTCCAAGTATCTTCTCCTCACATCGGCATATGATTTCTAATGACTCTAAGCGGTTTTCAATCAGTCCCTTATCAACTGAACCTTCACCATCACCTCGTGAACCAAATCTGGCCCTATCATAGCTGCCTTACCAACCTCAAACCATCCGATGAGAGATCTACACCATCGCCCATAGAGGGCCTCAAACGGTGCAATTTGGATACTAGAGTGATAACTGTTATTATAAGCAAACTTGATCAAGGGAAAATAATCATCCCAACTACCTTTTAAATCCAAAACACATGTCCTCAACATGTCTTCAAGGGTCTGGATTATTCGTTCCGCCTGGCCATCCGTCTGTGGATGAAATTTTGTACTGAGCTTAATTTGAGTCCCAAGCCCTTTCTGAAAAGACCACCATAACTAGGAGGTAAAGTGGGTACCTCGGTCTGAAATAAAAGACAACAACACTCTATGAAGCCGAACCAACTCCCGAATGTACAACTTGGCATAATCATCTGCTAAATCTGTGGTCTTGACCAGTAGAAAATGTGCAGCCTTAGTTAACCTGTCTACCACCACCCAAAATGGAATCATAGTGTCGACGAGTACGGGGTAAGCCTGTAATGAAATCCATATTAATCTCTTCCCACTTCCAAGTGGGAATGTTAATATCCTGAAGTACGCCTCCCGGCCTTTGATGTTGGACTTTTACTTGCTGACAGTTTGAACATTTGGATACGAACTCTGCAATATCCTTCTTCATACCATCCCAATAGATTTCTCGCAAGTCCCGATACATCTTCATAGATCTCGGATGGATAGAATATCTGATACCATGTGCTTCATGCAATATCCGAACCCTCAAATTATCAACGTCCGGAACACATAGTTGACCCTAGTATTGTAGCACACCATATCCCCCTTGGGAGAAAACCTCCACCTTTCAACTCCGCACTGCTTCCTTCAGCTTCCTCAAAATCAGATCCTCATCTTTCTTATATTTGAAATCAACCACCAAGGACGATTCTGACCCATTCTGCACAATGACGCCGCCATCGGTCGAGTCGATCAATCTAACTCCCAATCTTGCGAGCCGGTGGACATCCTTTACCAACTCCTTCTTTCCCTCCTCCACGCGGGACACTCTCTCCATAGCGATCCTACTAAGTGCATCCGCCACCATATTAGCCTTGCTCGGGTGGTAAAGAACACTTATATCATAGTCCTTTAGTAACTCCAATCACCTCCTTTGCCGAAGATTGAGATCTTTCTGCGTGAACACGTATTGCAAGCTCTTGTGATCCGTGAACACATCCACGTGGACCCCATACAAGTAGTGCCGCCATATCTTCAATGCAAACACCACCGCGACCAACTCAAGATCGTGGGTCGGGTAATTCTTTTCGTGAACTTTCAGCTGTTGAGAGGCATATGCTATTACTTTCCCATGATTCATCAACACACATCCCAGTCCGACTCTCGTAGCATCAAAATATACAAAAAATCCATCTGTACCCTTGGGTAAAGTCAACACTGGTGCTGAAGTGAGTCGGATCTTCAATTCCTGGAAGTTTCCCTCACAAGTCTCCGACCATTGGAACTTTACCTTGTTTTGTGTCAACTTGGTCAAAGGTGCCGCAATAGATGAGAAACCCTCAACAAATCTCCGGTAGTAACCTGCTAGGCCCAAGAAACTCTGAATTTTTGAAGCATTCACCGGTCTGGGCCAATTCTTCACCGGTTCGATTTTCTAAGAATCTACCTTTATTCCCTCACCTGATACCATATGGCCTAGAAATGCCACCAAGTCCAACCAAAACTCACATTTGCTGAACCTTGCATATAACTGACGATCCTTGAGGATCTGAAGCACTATTCGCAAGTGAACAACATGTTCCTCCTTGCTCCGAGAGTATATAAGAATATCATCGATGAACACGATTATGAACATGTACAGATACTGCTTGAACACCCTGTTCATCAGGTCCACAAAAGCTTTAGGGGAATTGGTTAGTACAAAAGACATAACAATAGATTTGTAGTGACCATATCGAGTCCTAAAAGAGATTTTCGGGATGTCACTCTCCCGAACTCTAAGCTGGTGATACCCGGACCTTAGATCTATCTTTGAGAAACACCTGGCACCCTGGAGCTGGTCAAATAAATCATCGATCCTGGGCAAGGGGTACCTATTCTTGGCAGCCACCTTATTCAGCTGTCTATAATCAGTACACATCCGAAGGGATCCATCCTTCTTACGAACAAAGAGAACCGGTGCACCCCATGGAGACTTGCTCGGTCTAATGAAACCCTTATCCAATAAGTCCTTCAACTGTTCTTTTAACTCTTTTAGCTCGGTTGGAGCCATCGTATAAGGAGGAATGGAGATAGGCTGCATATCGGGCAATAGATCAATACCGAAATCGATTTCCCTCTCCGGAGGAACACTTGGAAAATCATCGGGGAAAACTTCTGGATACTCACACACCACTGAAACTGACTGAATAGTCGGGTCTCAGACGCTACATCTTTAACCCTAACTAGGTGGTACAGGCAACCTTTAGAGATTAGTTTTCGGGTCTTAAGTGTCACGCCTCAAAACTGGGGTAGGGCGCAACTGGCACTCGATTCATGATTGATCGAGAAGCCGGCTATATGACATCTGCAACTATAACACTTAGGCCATCCAGGCCACCTGTCATAATCAGCGAAGAATAGCTGGACCCATAAAGGTCTCAGCAATATGGGGTAAACAATCGAAATGCAACCAAGGCAATTAGTGTGCTAAACCAAGCAACAATAAGCCGACAAGGCCATAAACTGAATAACACCGTACACACTAAGTCCACAAAGCCTCTAAAGTAAGCGGCGATGGTGGAACAAGGCTCCGACCTAGCCATAGCAGGTATCTCAAAACTCAAGCATAAATAACTAGGCCCTAACTCCAGGAAGAAAGGACCATAACAACCATCTAATGATCTCACGAACTGCTACTCAAATGGCCATCCTGACCTGCACACACCACCTTCGGCACGGCGCGAGTCCCAGTAAGGGACGTCGGTACGAATGAAATGTACTAGTATGTAAGGCTTAAAGCGTAACCATGAGATAACAATCCTGTAATGACTAACTTAGCACATAAACTTATAAAGGATAAATATAACTTGGAACTATGTAACCTGTAATTGATAAAACTTATATAACACTTAACTAAACTCAAGATAGCGGAGCCGGGGAATAAGGAATGGTAACAACACGGAATCTTGGAAAGCTGACGACAATAACTCTATAATGAGATGAAAAATGCAATTAAGAAATGCACAAGAAAGAAACTATAACTGTAATGCCAACGACCAACCAATCATAAATCCATATATAAAATTCGTCGGTAGTGCTGCAATAGGGTAAAATAAAAATATCTCAGTAGGTGTACCACCTTAGGAGTAAAATATAAAGATCTCCAGCCGATGTGCCATATCGGGGGTAAAATAAATATCTCCAACCGGTGTGCAATACCGGGGGTAAATTAAAAATATCTCCGGTCGGTGTGCAATATCGAGGTAAAATAAAAACATCTCAGTAGGTGCAATGCGGGGTAAAATAAAAACATCTCAGTCGATTTGTCTAGGAGTAAAATAAAAACATCTCCAGCCGGTGCAATACCAGGGTAAGATAAAAACATCTCCAACCGATGTGCCATACCGGGAGTAGAAATAAAAATATTCTCAATCATAATAATTAATGGAGCCGATAAAGCTTATGCGAGGCAATTTAACACGTGTTGCATTGAAATGACAAATGCTTAATCTGTAATTCGTAGTGGTCTCTTTCGTAACAGATAAATACAAGTGAGCACACATATACTATGTAAAATTAGAAAATGTTCACATATATCACGTAAAGCTGTCAAATTATATACAAACATGTCAACTCAGCGACTCGTCGGACCTTCAGGAGGTTTAGCTAACATAAGAATTTTAGGAGCTTACAAGCAATGTCTATAGATAGTCTTACCAATTTAACGTATCACTTGAGTAGAAGCACATAGATTCCCATTTCTATACAATCCTTTGACATTTGGGAACTACATATATATACTGCCACCGGGATGGTTCCTTTACATGTATCAACAACTATGCTAGGAATTTCATTGCCAAACTTATCACGTCGATGTGCACATACGGTTCTCAATTCATTTGCATATTTGCGGAAAACATGGGACTTATAACTTGAAGCTTGGGTTATTGTCATTACGCTTAACATATACGTAGGAGCTTAGAGCTGAATTACAAACATACAACGTATGAGACTTACATCTAACGTACAAACTCGTATTTAGTTAGGTAGTGACCTCCGGGTGACTACGGGATTAGAGTTCCTAAGCTTAAGCAGTCATTATCATAGCCTGCACTTATACTTACTTAGACATTAGGAACATTGGTACCTAGGAGAATCTCTCCTCTAAATTTAGGAAATTCAGCGATAGCTCAACAAGAGCTAAACACATAAAGATACATGACTTGAATATAATGAAGAATTCAAGCTTTGTATAGTTATAACATAATCGTACACATTAAGACTTCATACTGGAAGACATATAAAGACTTGAGTTCTTAGACTTGTATACAACATCAGATACTTGACCGAGACATTAGCATAATTCTCGAAATATGATCTCTAAAAAACTTCTTAGATCAGCTAGCACATTTCAACATAAATTAGGAACGTAAAGACATAGCAAGGCTACGATACTTGGAGCTCTATAACTTGGGAACTCGTGAGTAACTCTCTAAGTGATGCCTTATAGGTAAATAAAGATATATAGTCGTAATTCGGGTGATCTTTGGGATTAACTTACATAACTTTGCAATTATTTCAGACTTAAGAAAGCTTACATAATCATAAGTGACTTAGAAGATCCTAGGATTACCCTTTTAAGACATGGTAGAAAATTTCAACACTTAGAATAGATAACTTAACATAATCCTTTAGGGGTATATGAACTTCTCAACTTAAAAAACGTTACTATTTTCTGAACGTTCAACTCCTAATTATTTAAGTAGAAGGTTAACATTGCGGTGGTTATTCATCAACATAACACATGCGAACATAAACAACTTAATTTATAACTCTTTTGCTAAACGTCTTTAGAACAGGGTTAATCTTCCTAGTTGTTGCCTACCTCGTTCACAATCGTAACCCGTATCGTCTAATTTAACAATATTTAGCTCTACTTTCCTTATTCATCTTAACTTCTTTTATAAAATCATTCACTCTACACTCAAGTCTTTACCTTCATGTTCACTATTCCATCAATTCTTATATACACTTACCTCTTTCCCTAATTGACAACTTAGCCACGCTTTCCCCGTTAACATGTATCGATTTAGCTTATTCGCTACGTGCACTTGCTTATCTTTAAAGGAAAAACATAAAATCTACATTTTATCTTAAGAACTTTAAAACATAAACATATAGGATGGATTAACAATATTATTAAAACTTCATTTCAATAAGCTCATTGACCCTCAATCGGCTTAGCGCCATCTTCTAAGCTTAAGTTCGATTACGTGTCGTCGTCTTAGCATTTCGTACCAATTTTAAGTGACCAGATCTTAACATATATTCAACATCACATATACGATTATCACGAAAAGGACCAACTCCGCGGTGCCCACGTTAAAGGGGACTTGATTTCGGTAGAACTCCGGCAACAATTGTATAAAATTCGCCTTTCCCTTCCCGTTTGTTCGCTTCAACCATTCTTAACAATTCAAGCTTTATGTCAAGTAGTTCCAACCTTTTGGAAAGGATAATACATTCCTCAATATGATTTTAAGAACATAGGAATATTGATCCTTTCAATAACTTAGTTTCATTCTTGAAAAACAAGAGAAGGACGCATTTACATACCTTGGAGCGTCGACTCTAATTTTCGAAAATCTTCCTTTCAAGCTTACTCCTTAAGGATCCTTCCAAGCAATTTACAAACCCAACAGCAACAACTTCCTTACGCCAAAGTTCTGGAAAAATTGGGCAGCAACATGCCACAAAAAAACACAAAGAAACACCAACACAATACTACAACATTCTCTAAGTTATAACCTCATAAACTTAAAGAAATCAAAAAAAGGAAATTACTTACCTTTTCTTGGATATGTTATCATCTAAAGTAGGAGTAAACTCCTCACTATTTCCTCTAGAATCATCCAAAAATGCAGCAATGCCACAATCAACCACCAGACAACAAGAAGTCTGACTTCCTTCCAAGTTCTCTTTTCAAAGCCCAAAGAGACAAGAGTGAAGTTTCTTACCTGGGATATCTTTTCACCATTGGATAGAGCTCTTAATTTAGTGAATTTTGAAAAAAAAATGAGGTGAAACGGAGTAGAAATGAGCTTTGCCGCTCAAAATTACTTCATATAGGCAAGTTGGGCGGTACCCGCATGCGGCGCCCGTGCGACGTGCCCTCGCGCACTGCAGCGCTTCTTTACTGTCTCAGCACCGCGCGCATGGGCGCTTTCTAGCGATGGTGTTGTCTTCCAAACGAGCATAACTTTATACTCCGAACTCCGATTGACGAGCGATTTTTTTCGCTGTAAACTAGACTCAAATATCTTTCATTTGATAGGCCATAGGACCTCTAAATCATTATATATTTTGAGATATGTCCATTTAAAGTGGACCCTTATTAACAAACTTCACATACTCTTCGCTTTTCCCTTTGCACATGTTCCCTCCTCACCTACGAACAACATAAGCCCATAGTCAACATTATGACATATAACCATAAAATAACCATCAAAAATAAATTCAGGGTGTAACATTAAGGTATGAAATAAACCGATCGAGATAGATGCAATGAAAGACCTCCACTCAAAAACTGAATCATTTGAAGCGGAATTCCACACGCACGGGTCCTACAAAATTAATCGAAACATAACATGCAAATAACCAATCCATACCCAAAATGATGTCAAAGTCATTCATGGCCAATTTTACTAAGTCCACGGAGGTAACCTTATCATTTGTTCCATAATGGGTAACCCTATACATAGCCTAGCTACTATTAATTCAGATTGGAGTAGATATGGAGAACGATTACGACAAAATTTCAGGACTAACTCCAAAACTACTAGCAATATAAGGGTCACAAAAAACAAAGTAGCTCACGGATCTAACAAAGCATAACGTCGGTATGGGGCTCACGGCACTACCCGCTGACCACGTCTGGCGAGGCCTCTTGCTCTGGCGGTCTTGGGAACATAAAACCTGTTTTGGCACTGACCACCTGCTGAACTAGTGGGCACCCTGCTGAGAGTGGTCATGCTTAGGAAGCGGTAGAGCGGTGCATGAGGCAATCTCGATCACAGTAATCGGGTTTTCCACACACGAAACAAACATCTGGCAAATAAGCACTTCAGGGATGATTCTTGCCGCACTTCCAAACAAGCCAGAAGGGTGCACTCCACCTGCATGCTACCATGATACCTCGAGCCTGTAGCGGCCTCCTCACAGTCTCCCACAGACTTGGATGGTGTCTTGGCCGATGATGGGCGGAGTAATAGACTGTGTTGGAGTGCAAGCGATAGTCCACCCACGACACGACGGAAAGAGAAACCCCATATCGATCCTGGCCCTCTTGGACTCTCTATACCTTCTATAGACTGACTCCATCTGCTATGCCTTGCAATACAATACGGGAAAATCAATGCAGTGAAGCATGGCGATGCAGCAAATCACTTGTCCAAGAAATACGCTACACCAGCCGCAAAACGACTTACCGACCCGCCGATCCACCACCAACTCTAGACATATTTAGATAACTTGGGTGAATTCCAGTGCATACTCTTAGATAGACATGTTACCTGCTTGATTCACAAGCTCGGCCACGCTTGAGCTCCGTCATCTCTCGAGGGGAAGAATCGATCCATGAATGGGGTGTGAAACTCATCCCAACCTGCCGGGCACGAGGCCGCCACGGCAATCCTCCTTTTTCTTAAACCATATATGTACTACCCCCTGCAAAAATTTGGTAGTAGGTCAAGTCAATACATTCTCTATTGTTCACTTGTAGCACGGGTGATCTTCAAAATCTCCTCAACGAAATCATGTGGATCCTCGTTCACCCTTGACCCCGTGAACTCAGGAGGTAGCTCATCCTCAAGAATTCCCTCACCTATTTATTCTTTGCATTCAGTTAAGAGGGATATGCGCCCTTTGTCCCGATTCTAGACTTGGCGATCATGGCCTGTTCCATCCCACATCTGGGCTCCGATGCCCTAAACTCGGCGTGGGCATCGCTGCAGGCTCTACGTGCTCCTCATAAATGGGTGGGGATGGTTGATGCTCACCATCATGGGCACGCGCATGATCATTTCCATTTCCGTTTCTCTTGGCATTTACTTGACGTGGAGGCATGACTCTGCATACGCGAATAGCACAAATTAGAAGAGTAAAGACGTTCATTGCACGACATAGATCATGAAAGAAAGGAACATTTCCTAAGCATTTAATAGCTTCTTCGTCATGGTGTGGCGTGCTTCACACCCATGAAAAGACTCTACTTAATGTGACTTTCAAACTCCTAGGACACTTCAAACCTATAGTTCGAGATACCAAGTTTTCATGATCCAAACGTACCTGAATCATAGACATGGGACGAGGAGACCAGAGACCCCAAGTTGACCCATGGCATGAGAATGCATCTAATTCAATCCATGAGCGGAAGACTTAGCATAAAGCAATCATAATATAGCATAAGGAAAAACGGTACTAGACTTATACAATATGGCGGAATACAACTTGTAGTCTGATAAGCCTCTAAACACGAAAGGGATTAAAGGGACAGGCTCCCAACTAATCCAATATCCATAAACTTAGAAAGAAATGACATAAGGGAATGGCCAGACATGTAGCCCTCGGAACATGAGGGCTCACGGGATACATTGAGCAAGGTTGAAACTAGCTAAGTTATTAAGCCTGAGAACTGGGACTGTATCATGAAGAAACATCATAGAAAATATGTGGTCAATACGTGGAATGTATTGAGTATACAAGGTAAGTAAAATGGACATTTAAAATATATATAAATTTCATAAATGATCATAAGAGTAAGATGTCATTCTCGTATCGTAAATCATAGTAACATATCTTATGGATCAAGGTTTTCAAAACATTCATAATATAATATAATCATAATCATAATAGAAGTGATTTATTAAAAATGACTTGAGCCAACATACACAATCATAACCATAAATCATGAGGAGCAGTGGGAGATTCTCTTAGGCACCCCGTGAGCATACATAGGCTTGGAGCTTGTTACCTTAGTCGGGATGGTGTTCACATTACCTTGCCAAAGGGTAGAACAAAGAAAGTGTGATATCACCATGAAAAGGGCCATTTGGGCCAGGGACTAACATGAAAGGGGTTCCAACATACCTACGGTGAGCGTGTAGTTCATGAGATGCAGGACTTAATCATGAGCCACTGAACCTACTCGGTGTTCGATACTACTCCAAAGCATATATAGTTCTTATAATAAATACATACATGAGTTCATGGACTAGTTAAATCATAATAATCGAAATATGCTTGTACATACCGTGATCTAGCCATGACTTGAGGCCCATAAATTGGCCAAAAACATAATTCATGATTAATAAGATTCATACATACTTGTAGGTCATGCATATAACTTGAATTTCATAAAATCATAATGGATAATATAATAAATTCATAATTTAAAACATAATTCAGGATGGGCTTGTAAAGAACATCAATGGGAAAATAGATCATAAATCTATTCATCATGGGGCATGCATAATTGAGCTAAATTGCTTATAAAATAAAAAAAAAAATCAACAATCATTATAGTGATTTAAACTCAAAATTATCGAAATCCATAGATTATGATAATATTTCAAAATCACAAAATCCACAATTTAAATCATTAGAATTTATATAATCAAATACAAAACCTCATGAGTTTTTGATAAATTGTAAGTGAAATCATAGAGTAGGAGCATGGGTGTGAAAGAATTCATCCATTGAAGACCTTACATACTGGAAACACACGATTCTTAATCTTCCTTGAAAGCCCAAGATGGAATTTAGAGGAATTAGGGAAAAACACCTTGAATCACCTTCTAGACTCCTTTATATACTCTTTCATGCATGAATAAGGCTTAACATGGACTAATCCCCCTTAAAAGACCTTATTCGGACAGCAAAACAACATAGTTTTAAGCCTTAGGAGTTTAGAAATTACGAGAACACCCTTGCTAAAAATGCGAAATTCCCACAATCGCAGTCCTGAGGACCTCACGAGTCTTTGCTAGGAGGCATGACTTGCAGAATCCGTCATACTCACTGCCCAACTCATAGGGGCCCCATGGGGACCCGCCGAATGCGACCACGACTCGTAGTCACCATGCTGACCCCAACGCCCAAAAATCGACCAACCATACACACCCCAGCCCACGGGTGACCTCACGAGTCGTGAGGTCTGGCCACGGCTCGTGGTCAAGCCCGTGGCCTCATCCACACCCAGGCCTGCCATCATGATGACCACGGGAGTCACCCTCGCGGCTCATGGTCCTCCCGACCTACCTCACGGGTCATCATGTGACACAGTGCAAAATTTTTAGTTTTCTCGTTTTGACTCCGGGTCTGATCCTTGGGTTTGAGGGTATAACAAAACCACACTTAGCTCGAATCCAGTATCTTGATTTCAAGGCATGTTATGACCACTTGATTCACGGTCATTATTGACCATCTAAGTTATATTTCGGTTGATCATTTTCCAGAGTATTTTAGTTAGTCATTGCATGTCATTACGGTTCGGTTATTTGTTCTTTATGTTTTATTTTCTCCCACTTATGTAGTACATTCAAAGTACTGGTGTATACCTTTTATGTTGTATTGTATTATACTACGGGTGTAGGTTCTCGGCCACAGCACCGTTAGGCGGATTTCCTTACGGTGATATCCCGCATTGCGGTTGGTGAGTCCTTATCTTTCGGGGACGATATTTTATTATTCGGTGCACCAGTTAGACTTTAGAGTTGGTGGGGGCTTGTCTAGAAACTCATCATTGTAGATAGCTTTCGGACATAGACTCGGACATTACGGTTTTGCTTTTAGATGTATGAACCTTTATCATTTAGTTTTCTTAAATGGTTTTATTATTCCAAGCTTCCACTATGATTACTTAGATTACCGGTGTTATGATATACACGGGTTGGTTTGGGAGTTACTTGTGACTCTAAGTACCTGTCTCCTCAAGGGTATAGGCTCGGGTAGTTACCATGATTTAGTTTTCTCTCTCCCCTTATCACTTCCTTTGCTCACTCGTTTATCACAGTTCCACTCGTCATTTCAAACGGTATATCACAATTCAATTTATCAACAAAATCACATATTCAACAAGCAAGAATTATGCATTACATGTTATAACACAATCATGATCCTGAGTCATTTCAAAATCCATCTAATACATCCAAAAACTCAATCAATGGAGTGCAAACTAGCAGCTCGCCGAGATTAGGCTTTAACAATGGCATTGCTACCGCCACCGCAATATCAACTGCCCCGAGAGGTTTCAAGACGGCTAGGCGACACCCCTATTCGAATAGTACTCTGATGAGTCATACATGAGATCCTCCATGAATTGTCTCTTTGCAAATCAGCTCACTGGTTATGGACATACTCCCTAGTTAATTCCTAGCATCAATTTACCCCTCCTCCTCAAGTAAAAATAATTCATTCAATCACAAATCATGAACCATATCACATACACATATCAAAAATTAAACTCGGTAGTCCATTAATTTCTATGAGAGCATAATATCTATACCCCTTTCCATGACCATACTACAGTCCTTTGTTGAAACACACATTGGGGTAGCCCCTTACAATTTACTCACAAAGAGAGGGATATAGCGAGTCTATAATTTCAAGACTCTCTTCGTACCCACAAACATCATAGCATGGGGTTCTAGTCACCTCTCTCTTATTTCTTTCCAATTACATTTTTCTAGTAGATACCTATTGATTATACTCCACCTAATAGTGATTCACATGGAATTTCTTCCTACTCGTCAATAGCACTTCAAACATATGCACATATATAATTCACTAATCAAACTCTAGCATGTAATAAAGCCATAGCCTACCTTGGCCTTAAGATATCGTCAAAGAGGCATTTCAGTGCGTGCTTGCCTCAGTTTTGAGTTCCTGCAGAGAATCATCGCTACAGAGGGTGAAGTCTTGTCTTCTCTTTGCCTCCTTGTTTCAAAATCCTACTTTTTGTTTTTTGGATATTTTTATTCAGCCCCCTTATAGGAATAGGTTTTTAAATCTAGCGGGATAGGATTGCGTAATTCTATTCCGCGCCTACTACAACGAGGTACTTCCGTTGCAATGGTACGCTACAGCGAAAATAGTTTTCCACAGCAGCACTTCACCGGGTCCCACCTGATTTTTACTTAGCCAATTTGAAATTGTACGTCTCATAATCTTTTTATTCTGGGATTTTGTTTCGTCTTGCAAAAATTTTAAATTTATCCATGCTTAGATCGTCAGGTGTTATAACGATCGAGCAGGTCGTTACAATTTAATGAAAGTCATTTTATAGATACTTAATTCAAATTTATTTATATTTGATTGGCTAACTTACTTTATAAATTTGTATAATTTACTATTTTACAAAACTTTAATAAGTTAAAATTTTAATAAGTTTTGACTTTTATAAAAAAATTAGTAAGTTTTGTAAAAACCTTCATAAGTTAATGCTATTAAAATTTAAGAATATTAACTAGTTTTGTAACTTATTAACTTTTAAAATAAAAAATTTACAATTTTTGTAAAATCTTAAATAAGTATTTATTAAATTTTTAATAGTTTTATAAAAAATTTAATAATTTTTAACTTTTTAAAATTTTCAACTTTTAAATAATCACATCATTATTTCCTTTTTTAATTTTTTAATTAGTTAATAAATTATAAAATCTATTTTTAAGATATAATATAAAAAACTCAATTTAAAAAAAAGAAGAATAAAACGTTTGGACCGGATTCGGAGTAGGGTACAACCGATTTCACCCGATAACAAGCTTGAATCGGATCGGACAAAGGGTAAAAGGAAGTCGGTGGACGTCTAGGTAAGACCGATTTCGATCAATGTACTAATCAGCAGCGTCCGGACCACGGTTTATTGCTCCCAGGAAAAACCGGTTCGATAGTATCGGACTGGTCAGATTACTTTACTAATTGAGTGTAACTTGTTACCATTTTTGGAAGAATACTAGACCATGTAAAATTAATAGTGTGTTGAAATATGAAGGTTTCCAGTGAGTTGAACTATCCTAAGGTAATCTTGCTCTGACCGGTAGAACTCCCAACTATTGAGAGGCCTAAAGAATCGGCCTTGGCGGAGCTAAGATTAGTTAATGAAATGTTGAGCATATTGTTAAACTATATGGGTTAATAGAGGAAATATGGTTAGATTGATAATATATAGAGTTGTTATTTTAAATTGGCTAAGCGATGCATATTCATTTATGTTAGGTGACTAATTTTAATTGGCCAATGATGCCTACCGGTATGTGTGGTGTACTATGCTTTCTATTCCTTGTTGGGGGTAGGTTGTGGCATGTCTAAAATTTTCATGATTGACATGGCGGGATACGCCGCGGCTTACGCACTTTTACGCAAGCGGGCCGTGTCTTCTTTTATTCGATTAGAGCTCTTGTACTGTGCAGACTATATCTTTAGAAGGAGTCAGCTTGGAAATATTTGATGTATAGTTATGTTGATTTAAGTGAGAACTTTTGAAATGATGATTACATCTAAATAAAGTTTAGTTATATTAATATTATTATTATTATCTATTATTTTTCGGTTAAATGATGGTATTAAAAGGGTTTCTCTTGTCGGAACTAGAGTCGAGTAGAGTTTCCCACGATCCGTCAATTTGGGTCATGTCAAAAGTATTGCGGTAGACAGAAAAATAAAAAAATAATCTTTATTGCGTTTGTGTTGGATCAGTAACAAGCTTGACTATGTTCCTTTTGCAATAGTGGATATATTTGGATAAGGACACGAAAAAACTAATTGGTGAAGTGAATGCATATATGAGATCTTCGTTTGATTATTATGTTAAGAAAGGATCAAAGGTTCTTTGCTCTGCGCCATCTTCACCTACGTCATCTAGCAACTCATTGAGCATATTTAATATGAGTGGTTATGGCAACTATCCCGACAAAGAACAATGAGAACGAAATAATAACTTGAAGGCATAAAAAAGTTAGTGGAGAATTTACAAATAGTATATCAGAGTTGGATAAATATCTTGGTGAAGATATTGAGCCAGAGCGAGATGATTTTGATATATAGATATATTGAAAAGTTAATGAACCGATATTTCCATTCACTATAACAAAATGCATATATAGCTACAGAATACGTTATATTAAATATGAAAAGTTTTGTGGCTAAACGCTTTAGTCACAAAAAATTTTACCGTAGTTTTCGTAACAAGATATAGCATAACTAAAAGTTAGCTACAGACTTTACATGGTCCATGGCTAAGGTCTAATACTTATAGCTACAAGATGTTTTTATTGTAGCTATGATGAGTAAATATTCTTGCCATAAAAATATACTTATAGCAAGTGATTTTATTCTTTTGTCACGATAAATAATATTGATAGTTATCTTCATATTGTAGCCACAAAAGTATTGTATTATAGCAAAAAAAATTATATTTATTTGCCACAGAAATTTAAATTTTATATTTAATTGTATAGCTCAGTCTCGTGGCAATAACGCCCATATTCGGATACAAATTAAAATTCATAACTACAAATTAAATTATTTCACGAAATATGTTCGTATTGTGGCTAAATATCTACCTTTTAGCCATGAAATAAATAGAAACGCAAAAAAATTATTTTATGAAGAGTGAAATTTATAGTCATGTTCTTGATACATGAAAATTAAAAGAATTTGTATTTAGCTACAAATTTAAAATTCATAAGCTAAAATCTCATACTCTTTTTTCACAAAAGATAAAGCATGAACAATTTTCATTTTCTATGAAAATAAAAATGTGAATATATATATATATATATATATATATATATATATATATATATATATATATATATATATATATAATGTATTTAGCTACGAACTTTTTAATATTTTTCATAAGTATAGAATAGCCATTTTAATTCATATAATGTGGATGGAAGTTTATTTTTGACATGAAATTTATAGATAATTATATTTAAATATATTATTTATTTATATAATAAACGAAAAATATTTAAAAAAGAACTTAATAAAGGTTCAATAGTATTATCCGAAATAATGAAATACTATTTTAATCAAACATAACGATATGCTTTTACAAAAGAAAAAAAAAGAATTATTTATATCCTCATAGGTTTTGATGCTTTCATCACTCCTCCACAATTTGCGATGGCTGTCGATCTTGAGTTGTAGAGATCATTCAAAATAGTTTTTTCATCGACTATAATTTTTATATAAAAAATAAATGTGAGTAAAACAATTCAATTAGAAGAATGATACATAAGAATATATTTTTTTTAAATAAGATAAACTACAATAATTAAAAATCGGTATAGTCAACTAAAAAAAGGTACGTAACAACTTAATATATAATATCATATCAACTTCACATAGATAAAAGATATATTTTTATCCTTCCAATATATCAATAATGTGGAGAAAGATCTCTTTTTGAAAGTAAAGTTATATATTTTAGACCCACAAAAAAGAAATCACTGAATTAAAATACGATATTCTAAAGTAGCAAAAATAATATACGTCGGGAGGAGGAGGATAATAAGTTTGGTGATTGAGACAAAGGAAGAAGACAAACATTTCTTATGGGAATGATTTTTGGCTCTTTAATCTCTTCAATTCTCTTTGTAAGTTTTATTTTTGTTCTCTAGTCTCTCTAATAGGAAAATAAGGCTTTAATTTAGGCATAAAAAGTATAAGAAAATAGTTTGGATGGAATTTTAATTTTTTTTTTTTGGTTAATTCTTTTTAAAGTTTTCAATTTTTAATTCATTTTCCCTCCTAATAATTATGAAAGATGATTTGATTTAAAAAATCTTATGTAATACAGTGTCATTCCTTGCATTGTAATTAGATTTACTCATTTTATTTTACACTTAACTTAGTATCATTGAATATTATTAAAAGTTCATGTGTATTAGATATAAACTATAGTATAGATACACTTCTACATTAATTATATTCAATTATTAATACTTAAGGTCAACTAATTAGAGTTATATTTTCAAAAATTATTAAATAATTTAAATTAATAGTAGATCATAAAAATATTGTTTAGATAGATTAAGTACGAGTAAAATAATAATTTTGAAACAATTGACCGGATGAAACTTGAGTGAAACTTAATGAATTACATTAAATTCGATATAATTAATTAAATCAAAAGAAATTATATATAGTCACCTATTTATTTAAATTATATTTGATATTTAGATATAATCATCTATTTATTTAAATTTTATTTAAAACTTACAAGTAAGATCCTAAAAAGTTAAATCGAGTTGAATGATGAACACCTCTAATTGCATTAGATCAATAAAAGTTTTGTCCCAATAGATCATGTCCGAGTCAAATAATATAAATTCTCAAAACACTTGGTCATAGATGAAGCTTGAGTGAGACTTAGTGAAATTTTGTTAAAATTTGATATAACTAGTTAATCAAAAGTAATTAGATATAATCACTTATTTATTTAAATTATATTTGAATTGTACAAGTGCTATCTGTAAGTTGAATCAGTAAAATGATGAACACCTCTGTTTAATTACACTAGAATTGATAAAAGTATCCCAATAGATCATGTTTGAGCCAAATAAAAATTCTAAAAATACTTGATCATAATGAAATTTGAGTGAGACTTATTGAAGTTTTATTAAAATTTAGTATAAGTACTTAATTAAAATTAATATTTTAATTTTAATTAAATTACATGTTTTTTTTGTTTTTTTAATTTTTTCTTTTTTGAAATTGAAATTGAATCAAATGATCGGCAACTTAAGTACACTAGATCAATAAAGATATTATTCTAATAAAATAGGTTTGAGGAAAATAACAATTGTGAAAGCATAGATCAAGATGATGCGCTTTAGTGAGACTTAGTGAACTTATGTTTAAATTCGATATAATTAGTTAATCAAAATTAATTAGATATAATCACTTTTTATTAAAATTATATTTGAAATTTACAAGTATGTCAAGTAAGAGTGAATCCCGAATTGAATGATTAACACCTCTAAGTACTCTAGATTAGTATTTGGTATAAAAAAATTCAACTCATGGTAAAAGTTAATTTTTAGCTATAAAATTTTATCACAATAATAAATTTGTTGCTATATCATTTTGTCTTGACAAATAGTTATAGTACGGTAAGTCAACTATTGTTATGACTTTTAATACTCAAAGCAAAAATATTATTTAACTGCAATATTTTATTTTAAATATCTTTTATAGCTAAAAAAAGTTATTATTACTACAACAAGTTTCGGCATGTGGCAAAAATTAATAATTAGCTATGTTTTATTGCTTTCAAAACACTATGGCTATATCATTTTAACTATTGCACGAGGTTTTTATAACTGAAGCAAAAAAATATTTATTTAACTATAATAATTTATTGTGGCTAAAAAATTATTATTCTTATAATAGATTTATCTCATGACAAAAATTAATAATTATCAATGGAACTTTTTAGTAGCAAAAAATTAGTAGCTATATCATTCAACTATTGCCACAACTTTTTATAACTTGAAGCAAAAAATATTTATTTAGCTACAATATTTAATTTTAAATAATTTATTGTGGCTAAAAATATTATTATATTTATCAAATTTTATCATGTGGCAAAAACATGATGCTTCTAAAAACTTTATTATAGCAATAAAGTTGTAGCTATTTAGATAATTATTGTCACGATTGTTTGAAATTATAGCAAAAATGAGAAATAATCTATGTCAATTTGATTTTCATAGCTAAGAAGTACATGAATTTATACGCTATGGAATTAAATATTGGGATTATTTCTAGATAATAGCTATAAATTTTAAATTCATAGCTTAGATTCACTCTTCTCGTACATTGTGTTGTAGTGATTGTCACAACCCAAAATAGTCGTGATTGGCGGCCACCTTGCCCTCACGTTAGGCAATACTTGAATTAGATACTAAACCCCAAAAAGCGATACATTTATAAAGATAAACTCTTTCTTTAATCATTGAAATAAACTACAACATAGCACAATTTGTTTGCAAAAGAGGCACTACAAAATATATCCAAGACTTGATTGTCCTTGCATATAGGCGATGCCTTACAACTTTAAGAAAATGCTAAGTCTAAAACATAAAAGAATCAAATGTATGGAAAAGAAAGATATCTTAAATGGGAGAGTGGAGTTTACTCCTTGATATGCTCACCTTTCAAACTCCACTGTTGCTCTATAGATGAGGACGTGGACTACGGGTTCGGACTACGCACTCGAAAAGAAGTTCGGGGTAGGGTCGATCGTAAACACGATGCGGTAGGCATCATCTGCCAACCCTAAATAATAACAAGTATACACAGTAGTAATAATACAAGACCGGTCTTCAACATAAAAAGAAAGTACATAACATTTCAGACACACTAGCTCTGACGGGAATAACGGCCCTGCTCAGGTGGGTTGTTTCTTTGCTGACAACCACTTGACAGCTATGTGATCATTGCTGACGGAAATAGTTTTATTTGTAGTACTTCCTTGGGCAGTAGCTCGACTATGTTTCACTCTATCAGTTCATCAATTTCACAATTCACATATTCACAAATCTCTCAAATAATGCATACTTAAGGGCAACAAATAATACCACTTTCAGTATCATTTATGAGTTCAACGGTAATTAGGTAGGATCCACTCAACAATTACCAACATTGTGATAGGGTCACACTTAGAAATAGAGACATGTTCTTCATTATCAAACTCAAATAACATAAACGATAATTGACACAACCTCTTAGCACATTCTTCATACAACTTTATTTGCATAAATTGCAACACAACATAACATAACATAACATATAACATAACATGAACCAATGATGGCATGACGAGCAAACGCCTCCTCCATCTCAACTATAATCACTCAACCACCACAATCAATGTAGACACATGCTCAGAGTGTATTTACCTTGTAACGCTCATAATCTCTGGGGACTCTAGAAATCCATGTGTAATGTAACGACATGTACTTGCTCCCACTCCTTATGCTCACCCAGGTCTTCTCCTGAGACATGAGCCACTCAAGCATATTTGCTCGCCCGAATACTCCCCTAGGGCTCGAGCCTCTCATTTTGGAATGCCGATTATTATTCTAGCCATTCTCATCTGCTAAAAGCAATAAGATTACATAAACGTATACATATTTATATCAAACCCTAGGAGTCTACTTTCCAATCCCTCACTTTCCAAAATATGATCTCAATTCACATGATAGATTTTCATAAACAAAATTCACTTCACAATTCAACGTAAACGACAGCAATTTATAATCATCACAGATCAATATGATATTGATGTACTGTAATTTTACGACACTTTAATAACAAAACCAGAAAATATATAAATTTGAGATATGTTTACGTATATATGATGTTTTTGTGTTAAGTGTTGCAGAAAACAGGCTCAGAACATGAAATAGGCAAAAATAAGGCAAGGGACCAAAATGCAGGCTGCTACCTAGGTCAAGAGTCGTCGTCCCAGACTGACTCATTCCTGAGTGCGGGAGGAGATCAAGTTTGACATGTAAAGAACCGAGTGTCAGGCGAGTTGAAGGCATGACTCATAACATCTAGTAACGAGTTGTTATGCCAATCGTGGGCCAGGAGAAATTTCTGAAAAATGCTCAGGAAGAAAATAAAGACATAACGAGTTTTCAAGAGAGACGTGATGACTCGTCGTGAGATCTTGGGAGCACCGGAAGTGAGGGTACAACTGGAGAATTTGGTGATTCAAGGCAAGGGTACCTAACGACTCATGCCCTGACTTGACGAGTCTTTAGGTTACCCATTACTTGACCGGACAAGTTGCCGAGGGCGACTCAATTTCAGCGCGACTCATTAGGAGACCCAGCAGTGATTACTTGGCATGTTACCAACTGCCGACACGGATTCCATTTTTGGTGGAAAAGTTTTGCTGAAATATAAATATATTGTTTGGTTTTATTTTAGTACAATTTTTTACCACTTTTCACGTAAATTTCAATTGTTGTGAACTACTATTCTTGGTTCAGAAACAAAGTTTATAATTTCGTTCTTTTATTTTTGAAGATTAAAGCAACATTGAAACGTTTCATCGTTTTTATTTTATTTCAATTCAAGTGGTTTCTTCTACGAATCTTTGTAAGTTGCAATTATGATTTCTTCTATATTTTGTGATTGTGATCATAGAAGCATGAGTAGCTAAACCACGTAACTAGAGAGTACAGTAGGAACTATGATGAATTAACATAGAGTAACAATGCTTAGTGAATTTTGAGCAGGGTTTATGCATGTATTATTTTTCCCTTCAATTTAATTGCTCCTTAATAGTTACAAACATTGGAAATTGTCTTATTCTTACTCACCGAATCAAGGGGGTAGTGAATGGGAAAAGGGACTAACAACGGATATTTGAGGCTATCAACCCTCATCTAATAGCTTGACCTTTTCGAAAAGTTAATAGAATTAAGGGTAGAGTTAACTAAGCATACATCTGTGTACGGATCAAGTTGTGCGATGATAATCATCTGGAATGGGGACTAACATTAGGTGAATTTAACCACCAATATTGCATGCTAAACAAGATAGATCAACTTTAGTTTAAAAGCCTTGTGGTTATGAAGTCATTTGAACACAATCCCGAGTCACCTTGTTGATTGTATACAATCGAAATTGATTTAAGCATCTACTAGTCTCTACTCTTGTTTATTATTTTATGTTTCAAACCTTCCCCCTTAGGAAATAAGTAAGTCAATAGTATTAGTTAAATGCATTAACTAAAGTTCTCGTCATATTCCTCGTGGGATTCGGCCCCAACCCTTGTTGGGTTCTATATTTGACATCGACAGCTTACATCTCATGCGAGGTGTAATTTGGGCGACATCAAATTTGAGCGCCGTTCTTGGGAATACGGCTTAGGATTTTGCTAATTGTGTTTACTTTATTGTTGGTCCATATTTCCTTTTTATTATTCTTTTGTTTTTTGTTTCTTAACGGAGTTTTAGGTTCGTGCATGCCCAGCACTAGGAGCAAGGAAAATCCCTGGTTCCAATTGATCACGAGCAGGAATAAACACTATGAAATTTAAGAGGAAAATGGCCAACGTGCTGAGAGCAGGAACGGTGAAACAGTATAGCTAGGGTTTGGGCGGGACAAATACGGCAAGAGATCGAGGATTATCAAGGGTTGTTGAAGAGCAACGCCTGAGTGCCCGAAGGCGGCGAGCTAGAAGGAAAGAGGTCGGTCGGTAGAGGCACCCGATATTTCGATGATGACGATGATGCTAATATGAAGTCGGTGCCTTTGAGCTATTGTCTACTCCCCTTTGCACATTGGGGAAAAGTTTGATATTACCGGTGTTATGATCAATTGCTCAACATGAAGGGATATTTGCGGGTCATGCAACTGATGATGCACATACTCACTTGACTAATTTTGTGGATTCTGCAAAGCATATAAACAATCGGGAGTGAGTCGGGACGCGATACAAGCGAGGTTATTTCCCTTTTCAATAGGGGGAGTGAGGCAACGCTCTAGTTGGGCGAACTACCGCGATTCCTATCACTACATGAGGAGTTGAAAGAGCTTTCTTAAAAGGTTCTTCCCACCTTCCAGAGCTTTACAACTGAAAGATGAGATATAATACTTCAGGCAATTAAATTTTGAGGAACTTCACGAGACATGGTTGCGGTTCAACAAGAAGCTCAAAAAGATGCCCAACCATAGGATTCCAAAAAATATATTGTTGGAAGATCTTCTGGAGTCTGTAAATGCTAACACCAAGGCATTGGCTGATACCATCTCTGGTGGTACATTCATGAGTCACACACTTATGCGAAGGCTGCGGAGTTCCTTGACGGAATCCACTAAAACCTGACTACGCGCAGCACCTGAGAGTCGGAGGCTCCGGCTCATGTTTATGCGGTAGGTATGTACAGCATGGCAAGAGAAGGAAGGATAAGCGAGATCAGGATATTGTTGAGATAAAAGACCACAATGGACTACTTGCGAAGAATTTGATAGAGTCGGGGCTGAAAAGGTGAATGTTATGGGTTCTCGGGCAAGGCCCCGAGAAATAATGGAGGCGAATCTGAATCTGAGGAGGAAGAAAACTATACGAATGATCAAGGGTGGGTTTCCGGACTAACACCCAAGGGTCTAACCAAGACTCTTGGTGTCAAGGTCAAAGGAACAAGGTCGGAACTAATACGAGATAACAATTACAGGCGAGGCTAATACGAGACAATGGAAATTGGAAAAAGTGTGAGAAGTACAAGAATGACATAAGTAGTCTATATGTTCCTCAAGGAACTGTGAGCCCAGGAGATAAGTGGTTCCAGGTAGAAGACATGTTGTCTAAGGTACTGAAGCAGATGGAGACAAGAGATGGCCACTTTGAAGAACTCCTTTGATATTTCTTGGTATGGGGTCATACCCTATTCTCCAAAGAAGATCGATCTTGACCTAAAGAATCGGTAACCCTACCAGCCAAGCCATCTATTGAGGAGCCTCAGTATTAGAGCTCAGCACTCCGTCTTACTTTCAATATATTTCACGAGGACCGGTAACACTTTATCGGTCATTGTTGCGGCCCGACTTGGAGGAATGGAAAGTGGAGGCTTTGGTCTCCATTACGAAGAGATATAAAAGACCATCGGGTGGACCATTGTAGACATTATTGGAATCCTAGCCGGTATTTGTACTCATAAGATCAGCTAGATCCGATTGTATTTCAAGCATTAACATCAGCGTAGGTTGAATCCACCTATGCAAGAGGTGGTCAAGAAGGAAATCATCAAGTGGTTGGATACGGGTGTGGTTTACCCTATTCTTGACAGCAAATGGGTGAGCCCACTTCAGTGTGTACCAAAGAAGGAGGGCTCTGGTGGTCCCAAATGCTATCAAAGCAGCTCATTCCATAGACGATCCTTGGTTGGAGAGTATGCATGGACAATAGGGGTTTGAACCATTGGACTCAGAAGATCACTTTCCCTATGCCTTTCATGGATTAGATGCTAGACCGACTTGCGGCGAGAGGATGAGTGCTGTTTCTCTTGATGGTTATTCGGGATACAATCGAGATATCTATATCCCTCTAAGACCAAGAGAAAACCACTTTCACTTGTCCATATGGTACATTTGCGTTCAAGGATATGGGTCGGGTTATGTAATGTGTCAGCACTTTTATTGTGCATGATGTCCATATTTTTGATATGATAGAGTACACCATTGAAGTCTTTATGGATAACTTTTTGGTGGTGGGTGATTCATTCGATGATTGTTTGGATCATTTGAGCAAGGTGCTGTAGCGATGTGAAGAGACCATTGTGGTGCTTAAGCCCAGGAAAAGTGTCATTTCATGGTCAAAGGTACGATGCTAGGCCACAAGATTTCTGGTAAGGTATTGAGGTGGACAGGGCCAAGATCGAAGTAATTGCTAATTTCTACCTGCAATTTCTGTGAAAGGTGTTGAAGCTTTTGGGTCATGCAAGGTTTTATAGGAGATTCATCAAGGACTTCTCAAATATTGCACATCCTTTGTGTAAACTACTTGAGAAAGAGGTGAGTTTGATGGGGCATGTATGAAGGCATTTGAATGCCTAAAAGAGAAATTCACCACTGCCCTGATTATAGTGGCACCTGGCCGGTCTTTATCATTCGAGGAGTTATGTGTGATGGCGGAGTGGCCTTAGGAGTTGTGTTGGATGAGAGGCATGAAAAAGATTTTCCACTCTATTTATTATGTTAGCAAGGCCCTTAATGCAGTTCAGAAAAATTATGTGACAGAACATGAGTTGTTGGCTGTAGTATTTGCATTCGAAGTTTCGGGCTTTCTTTCTTGGAACTAAAGTGATAGTCCATACAAACTATACAACTTTGAGATATGTGATGAAAAAGAAAGATGCCAAGCCCGCGGTTGATTCCATAGGTTGTTGTTGCAACGGTTCGAGTTCGAGTAAGGATGGAAGGACGAAACAGGTGGTGAGATATTTACATCAAAGGTGGAAGCGATAAGCGCCGATGACAGTCTTGACACCAGACAAATGCATTCCCCAACGGCGGGTTTAACTTTCTGGATCCCTGCTCCATGATTTGTAGACTTATTATCTGGTGAGTGATGTTGTATCAAAAAACTTATCTTTTCTACCCAGCGGAATAAGTTCATGTCTAATGTGCGGAAGTTTTAAGGATGATCCTTACCTATTTTGCATATATGCGCCAATGGGGTGATTCAAAGATGTGTTCCCCGAGGATGACATGTTGAGCATATTAGAGGCTTATCACTCATCCTGTTGTTAGGGGTCACCATAGCGGGATTTTGACAACGCACAAGAATTATGCAATGTGGTACTATTGGCCAACCATTCACCAGGATGCACATGATTTTGCAAAGGTATGTGATGCATGCCAAAGGCAAGGAGGCATGAGCTCCCTCTTACTCCCATCCTTGTCATTGAGTTGTTTGATGTGTGGGGCATTGATTTCATGGGCCCATTTGTTAGCTCAAATAGGATAAAGTACATACCCAATTGCTGTGGACTATGTTTCGAAGTGGGTGGAGGCAATTGCGCTTCCAAACAATGAAGGGAAGAGTGTCACAACATTCTTGAAGCGGAATATTTTCACTAGATTTACTCCCGAGCCATCATTAGTGATGGGGCTTCGCACTTTTGCAACCGGTTGTTTTGGCTTTAGAAAAATATAGGGTGAAACATAGGGTGGAAACACCTTATCATCCACAATCTAGTGGGGCAAGTTGGAAGTCTCCAACCGGGAGATAAAGACCTTCTTAGCTAAAACTGTAAATGCTAGCGAGACATATTGGTCTAGGAAGCTAGATGATGCTTTATGGGATTATCGGACCGCATTCAAGACTCTACGGGTATGTCTCCATATCATCTTGTGTATGGAAAAACATGTCATCTTCTGATCGAACTTGAGCACAAAGCAATGTAGGCGCTCAAGAACCTGGATTTGAAGCTGGGCAGAAGTTGCAAACTTGAGGCTTGATCGAGTTGAATAGCTAGATGAATTTCGTTTGAAAGCCTATGAGAGTTCTGAAATTTATAAACTAAGGATGAAAATTCAGCATTCTTAGGAAGATTGAAAGAGAGAGTTCGGCTGGGTGATATGGTGTTACTATTCAATTCTAGGCTTTGCTTGTTTCCGGGCAAGTTGAAGTCCAAATGGTTGGGTCCTTTTCGAGTGGTCCAAATATTATCCCATGGGGAAGTCGCCAGGAAAATCATGAAGGAAAGCGAATTAAAGTGAATGGTCAATAGAGTGAAATCATATTTGGGAAGGCCGAAGAAATTAAGGTTTGGTGGATCTTTAGGCTCTGGGTGAAATATGAGTAACCCGGGAACTTGCGTCGTGCTGCAATGTTAAATTAGGCACTGCATGAGAAACCCAGCCCATGGAGGTGTTTAGTGAAGTCACGAGTAATTAAAATACCCACGTCGTGCCACGACGTTAAATCGAAGCGCTTCTTGGGAGTCAACCCAAGTTGTGATTGTAAGATAATATAGTGTTTTCGTGTGTTGATGTGTGCGGAGGTGATTAATATGGGAAATTTTAAGTTGGAACCAAAATTTTGACCGGTTACTGGTGCCAAAAATTACAGAATGAGTCATTGTTTGACCTAACGACCCGTCAAGTCCTCTCGTGATCTTGTGAGATAACAAGGTAGCAACGGTCGACCCAACGACTCGCCGCCGGTGACAAGAGAGTCATGTGGTCTTCTGTTAAGTACACTATTTCGATGATGTAGTTAAGCTATACAAGATGAAAATTAATGACTTAACGGATCTTGGGAAACCCAGCAGTGGGTAGTGACCCTCATGTAGCCTCTTGAAGGGCTAGCAGTATAGGGTCTACGACTCATGACACGACTCTTTAGGTAACACCACGAGAATCATTGCATGAGATGTTAGGTCCCAGGTAAGTTTTCTTAACCTAGTCAATTGAACGAACAACCAAGCAGTGCGTTGATTTGTAATGACTCGTTACGTGGGTCTTGTTTGTTTAATTAAACCTTCCCGGCAGACCCACGTACAAATAGGGTAATTTAATCTTCAAAATGTATAAAGACACCCAATTGTGCCCTCTAATTTTCTTACATGAACTTAAATCGAAATTCCAACTCAAAGTTTTCCCACTTTCCCATCCGCCAAAATCACCATCCATTAACAGCATTCTCCAATCGCATTCAAACTCTCACACGAGCATGATCACTCTCGCGGCTTTCAGTCTACAACATTGCTCGAAAGCCATTATTTAGTCCTCATCTTCATCTTCAACAATTTTGAGTATCCATACGCTTATAGTAAACATACTGCTCGACCCATACATTTAAAATCCACATTACTTTATTTATGATTCATACTAGGCAGAAAACCTAGGTTTCTCTCAACATAAAATCATGCTTAAAATTTAATGCAATGTTAGAACAAATTTGAGTTGTATCTTTGTGGGGATTGAAAAGACCAAGTGAGGATGAACCTGGGTGTAGGTTGTTTGAAACCCACTCATGAAGCCTCATGTAACAGCTGTGGAGCAAGCCTTGAGTCGTTACATGACAAATCACCTGCTGTCATTAGACTCTGCCCAGGCTAATCCGCATAATGGTCGTGGTATCACCTCACGACTCGTGGGTGTAACTGATCTGAGTAGGAAAATGGGAGATGCAAGCAGGTCTACCTCACAGTAGTCCAATGAGTCGTTGCCACAAATAACGACACTTCATGAACAATCTGAGTCCCTTGGTCCAACAAAAGAAAAGTTGGCGTGCGGGCCACGGCGACCTCATGAGTCGTGGCCGGTGGCAACTCATTGAGTCCCTCGTCGATGCTGCGGGAACATAGTTAAAATCTTAGTTTTGTTTCATCTCATATTGCATACTAACCATTATTCCACAGTACAATGGCATGAAGGGAACACCAAGAAACAAGAACTAGGAGAAAAGTCAACCCTCATATCGAAAACTTAGGGATGAGCCCTCATCCTCTCAGAAAGATTCGAGGTAGCTCGGTGGATGAATAATGGAACTCAAAGGAGCATGCTCGAGAGGGAGATCGGCCGGGACTAGGACGCAATGCACTACCCGATCGACGGCCACAGTCGCGTCACCTACCCCAGCTTGTAAAGCCCATGAGTCAAGTAGAAGAGAATGTCCCAGGCTACAGTCTCGGTGCCCCGAGGCACCACAGCTGCGGCAAATGTAGAGGATGCTGATGAATCACACCCAGATGATGAGTTGATAGGAACTTCACATACATCCTTGATCAACCACGGAGGGTGAGGCGATGGTTTGTTCGCGGTATGCGAGCCCATTTACAACGGGGGCATTGCTCTAGAATGAAAAGGTCATTCGAAAGGAGCATTTATGAGAGTGAGACTGGTCACCACAAGGCTCAAGGACCTCCCGAGCTACAAGCATTGTTTGAGAGATACGGAGTTCGGGTGGTTAGCGGCGCCCGAGGGCTACAATCCTTTCCTAGTTAGAGTTTTATATGTCGCCTACATAGCCATGTTGCAGAGCGTCGGCTTTGGGAGGCCAATACTTGAAGAAAGAGGCACACGTGGCGCAGGTTTTGGTTCAGGGACACCTGTAGACATCTACGAGAGGACCATCTCTAGGCTGCTCTATGGTCAGGACTATCGAACCCCAATGAACACAATCAAAGTTTGATCATGGGTGTTCGAACATAAGAAAGTCAAAATCAAAAAAAATTGAACAATGAAGAACGTACGGGCGACACACTTGGTTGTCACGCAATATCACCACACAAATTCTGTTAGTTGAGTGGTTGCATGGCACCGAGTCACACCGGATAAAGGCCACTGCGAACTTTTAAGCTAAGTCTGGTGGACATTGGTTAGGCATGCGGCATTGCCAGCCCTTGTGACGTGTCTTTCACTGACAGGCCTGCTTGGTAGCGAGAATCATGGAGGGGTACAACATAAACTTCTCGCAATATATTGCTGAAGATTCGAGGCAGGTGATGGTAGGCAACACCTGTTCCTTTCCATGCCTCATTTATCGACACTATTAGGAGTCAAAGGTGCCCAGGAGAGAATGTCGTCGGTTGATCGAGAGAGTGATCGGTCCATAAGATCACGTGCTCGAGTTGATAAGAGGCAGAGATAAACACGGTATCCAAGAACGAGTCGATGCTGCATCCATAGACAACTTTATTGGTAGATACATTAAGCAGTGGTATGCAGAGATTAAGGCTACGTTTTATCGAGTTTGCGGGTAGAGACCAAAGAGACGGAAGAGACTATTAGCCAGCTGAGGCTATAGATCTGACCAACATTCCTGCACTGCTTGAGGTTCCCGGGGTCTTCATCTATGGCGGCAACACCTCGACCACTGTTGCACCCTCACGTGCTTCTCTAGTCGGCCTAGTTAGAATTTCTCAAAAATTCCTGATTGAAATGGCTGGCGTCCTAGCTAAAGCCGAGAAATAGCAAGCACACACGGCTCTTCAAGTAAAGGTATTAATGGAGGCGGGTAAAGTCGTGGATTACAAAAGAGTTGGAAGAGCTCTCCTAGTTCGGTGCATTGGGCCGATTGGACGCCTTTGAGAGGCGTATGGATGAGCATGCTTGCACGGTAACGAGTGCACGAGCTAAGCGAGATGGTATGTGGAGGTAGCGGCACTCCAGGCGAGGTGCGGGAGTTGTCCGCGCAGCGGGTAGATACGTCCTCACTCTTGCTCGGTGATTGATGATGAGAGTCGGGAAGAGCTCCCGTCAATAGTTGACTTAATCAACGAGGAGCGGTTGCGCGAGATAAGGGCAAGAGGCGTGTTACGTGATTTTATGGCACTTCGACGCTTAAAACCAGAAATTATGCACGTGCAGGTATGTTTATATAGGTATGGCGTGTTTTGTATTTAATGTTATAGGAAAACAGGTTCGTGAATTGGGCAAGTTAATCATAAAATAGCGAACGGTGGCGCTAGGCACTTTACGAGTCATTGGCAATAAGCAGGCTAATTCTTTAGAAGTCTGGGAAGCTATTGATTTTTAAAGATGCGGCTTATTGGTATTTTGACGGGTTGAGGAACAACTCGTTACATCTGGTAACAGTCGAGGAAGTCGGTCGTGAAGACTAGAGAGGAATTAATGAAGAAGTAGCCGGTGAAGTTGACGGACGACATAACGAGGAGTCATTATTTGACAAAACGACTAGTTGGCAGGTCACTAGAACCAAGCATGAGATACACTAGAAATTTGAAGGAGTTAGACCACGGGGATTTAATGGTTCGTGTCGAACTGCTTGAGTCGTTAGGTGACCCGTTGCCACAGCTAGGTTCGATCTTTGGGACGGCGATTTTTGCAGGCACGACTCATCAAAGGTCCTAACGAATCGTCACCAAGCCCGTGATCAGCGACGACCTATTTCAGGTTTTAGTTAGGAAAGGTTTTCTTTAAACTATAAATACACTATTTAGGTTTATTTTGGAGACGGCTTATTATTATTATTCACATTAGGATTTTGGTGTTGTACTGATTATTCTTGGGTCAAGAAACAAGTTTTATAATTTTGTTCTTGAATTTGAGGATCAAAAGCAACATTGGAATTTATTCATCAAGTTTGGAGTTTTATTAAGTTACTTGGTTTTCTTATACGATAATTTGTAAGTTGCAATTATGATTTATTCAATATTTTGTGATTGTGATCATACAAGCATGAGTAGCCCAAACCCATAACTAGGGTTGTGGGAACCAAGATGAATTAACACACATAGGTTAAACACTTAGTGATTCTTGAATGGGGTTTAATGCATGTATTGTTTTTCCTTTTGTTTTAATTGATTCTTGATGGTTGTAAATGTTAGGGCTTGCCTTATTCTTACTTACCGGATTAAAGAGGTAGTGAATGGGAAAAGGGATTAACAATGGAGATTTGAGGTTATCAACCCTCATGCCAATAGCAGACTTGTCGGGGTTAGCTAATCCGATGTGGGGTAAGGGTCGATTAAGTACGCCCATATATGGATTGAGTTGTGTGGTGATAATAATCTAGATAGGGGACCAACCATTTAGGTGAACCTAACTTGCGATATTGCATGTTGAACATAGAAGCCAGATCATAGTGTTTAAACCTTTGTGGTTATGAAGTCTTGGGAACACAATCCTAGACAAGTTGTTAATTGAATACACACCAAATTTGATTTAAGCATTTATTGTAGTTTTTACTCATATTTAGTAGGCTATTTCTTTACCCTTAGGAAATAAGTAACCGATAGTAACGGCTATTCACATTAACTTAGTTCTTTCCATATTCCACTGTGGGATTGACCTCAACCTTTGTTGTATTCTATATTTGACATCGGCCAGCTTTATATCTCAATTACAAGGTAATTTTGATGACATCAAATTTTTGGCGTCGTTGTCGGGAACTACGACTAAGGCTTTTGTTAATTGTGTTTGCTTTACTATTGGTTCTTATTTCTTTTTTTATTTTTTCTTTTGTTGTTTTGTTTGCCTAACAGGTCTTAGGTTTGTGCATGCCCGATACTAGGAGCCAAGGAAATCCCCTGGTTTCAATTGATCTGAGCAGGCGGACATTAAGAAACCTGAGAAGAATGGACAACATCCAAGAGCGAGGAAACCGTGGACCAAGCCACGGCGAGAATGTTCGGCGGGAGCAAGCTCGGGCTAGAGATCGTGAGTTAGCTAGAGTTGCTAAAGAGCAATGTCTAGCTGCAGAAGCAGAGCATGCTAGACGACACAGAGGTCCAGAACACCAGAGACACCAGTATTTTGATGAGGAGGGATATAGACGAAGTCGGTGCCCTTGGAACATAGTCCCTCCTCATTTACATCTTTGAGAAAAAGTTTGATATTACTAGTCTGATAGTGTGCTCAACATGAAGGAATATTTGCGGGTCATGCATCATTGATGCCCACGCTAACTTGACAAATTTCGTGGGTATATGCTTAGGGAATACAAACAACCGGGGAGTGAGCTAAGACGCAATCGGAGCGAGGTTATTTCCCTTCTCGCTCTAGGGGAGTGAGGCAACGTGTGGTTGGGTGAGGCGCGAATGATTCCATCACTACTTGGGGGAACAAGAGACTTTCTTGAAAGATTCTTCCCACCGTCAAAGTGTTGCAGTTGAAAAGATGAAATATATAGCCGGACAATTGAATTCAAAGGCACTTCACGAGACTTGGCTGCATTTCAACAAGAAGCTCAAGGGTGCCAAATCCGCAGATTCGGATGATACATTGTTGGAGATCTTCTATAGTCTCTGAATGCTAACACCAAGACAGTAGCTGGCCACCATCTCTGTAGGAACCTTTATAAGCCACATATGCGAGAGGTGCTGAGCTACTTGACGAGGATCACCAAAACCACCGCTTGAGCTGCTTAAGAAGTCGAGAGATTGGTGGCTCTTATGCGGTTGGTATCTCCTGAACAAAGGAGAAAAGATGAGGAGCGTGATCAAGATATTTCCAGAAATAAAGACCACTATGGGGTGCTAGCCAAGCATGATGGGAGTCGGAGCGGAGAAACAAATGTTGTGGGTTCTCGGGGAAGGCCCCGAAATGATGGATGTGAATACGAGTCGAGGAAGAAGCTAATTATTTAAATGATCAAAGGGCGGGTTTCGGACCAACGCAAGGAGTCTGGCAGACTCTTGGCGTCAAGAATTAAGGGAACCAAGGTTGAAACTTTAAAAAGGATAATAATTACAATCGAGGCAATCTGAGATAATGGATATTGGAAGAAGCGCGAGGAGTTCAAAAATGATAGAAGTGGTCTTTATGTTCCTCCAAGAAACCGTGAGCCATAGTCCAGTGGTTCAAAAGTTGAATACATGTTGTCCAAAGAACTCAAGCAGATGGAGACAACGGTTAGCCCTTTAGAGGTTGTGCGTTGATATTTACGGTTTAAATAAAGGGTGGATTCATGTAAGTGCTATAGGAAGATTGAGTAGTAGTGAGTCGGATATCTGTTGCAATGAATCATAGGTAGAAAGGCACACTTCCCAGCAACACAATGAAAAATCTAAGAAATGACAGTCATTGCATGGTGGTCACTACTAGGAGCATGAAGGCAACGATTGATCCTCAGAAATGGTTTAATTAAGGAGTCAAAAGCCGAGTCGATGAATGATGACAGTGCAGCAAATTTTGAAGACTAAACTTTGGTTGGAGATTCAGATGTAAAAACTGCTCCAAGTAATGCAAAGGAGCAAGAAGTTTCCCATGAAGGAGGAAGGAGGCATGACAAAAACTTACGCCGATCCACTAGACCTCTCCTCCTTATCCTAGCGTTTGAAGAGGGCTTCGAGGATGGGAAGTATGACAAATTTATCTCTATGCTTAAGAAGTTGTCCGTGACATCCCACTAGTTGAGGCACTTGAGCAGATGCTCGGATATGACAAATTCATGAAGAACCTCTTCACCAAAAAAAGGACTTCAAGTTTTAAACCTACTAATAAATGCACGCATCCTTTGTGGTGCCATAACTACATAGGTCCTAGCTCAAAAGAAGGAAGACCAGGTGCTTTCTTTATACCTTGCACCATTGGGGATGTTGAGTTTTGCAAGGGCTCTTTGTGACCTGGGAGCTAGCATAAATTTGATGCCATTGCAGTGTTTAAGTAGTGGTCTTGGGAGCCTCCACACCGACCACTATGCGGCTGCGATGGGCAGCCAGACCGTTAAAAAGTCGGTGGGGATCTATTTGATGTACTTGTCAAGATGGACAAATTTATATTCCCAGCAGACTTCATGATTACGGACTGCGAAGTGGGTCTTCCCTATCATTTGGGGCAACCATTCCTTGCCTGTGCAATCGGTAGGGCCTAGTAGATGTGGAGCGGCTAGTTAAAATTCAGGTTAAACAAAGAAGAGGTCACCTTCAACATTTGCAGACTATGTTTCTTCCAAGGAAAATTCAGCATAGTCTAAAGCCTTTTGGAGGACGGAGATGAATTACTTGACCAATTTGGTAGTCAAGATACTTGCGTCGTTCCGCGACTTTAAATCAACGCCTTCCTCCGAAGGCAACCGTAAGGAGGAATGTTTTGGTAAAGGTTTGAGTAGGCAAAATACCCACGTCGTGTCGCGACGTTAAATCAGGTGCTTCTTAGGAGAGGCAACCCAAGTTGTAAATGCAAGAAAATATAGTGCTTATGTTTGTTGATGGGTGCAGGTGATTAAGATGGAAAATTTGAAGTTGGAACCTAAAATGCGGAACCCAGGTTACGGTGCAAAAATGTCACGGGAATGGGCATCATTTGACCTAATGACTCGTTCGATCCAATCGTGAAGGAAATCGCAAAAAACGCGAGGAGCAACGGTTGACTTAACAGGTCGTATTTTCCAGAAAAAATCATGAGGTCGCCGTCATACCTTTGGACAAAGGCATAATTAAATGGAGATGGGTGATAACGGATCACTCGAATTGTTGGGAGACCAAACGATTTGTTAAGTGACCGTCATGCAGCTATAATAGTCTAAGGACCACGACTCGTTGGGTGATACACAGTCGTTGCACATTTCGTGGAGTCCCAAGTAAGTTTGTTAGACTCAGTCCCACCCGGCACAAAAGGGAACAACGATTGTTCAATCACTTAATGAATCGTTACACTAGGCGTTATAAGTTTTTAATAGACATGTCCGACCGACCCAGGCTGGAATTAGGTAAAATCTAATGTAGTCATATAAACCCGATTCCTTTACCGTTCAAACTCATGCTTGAGTTTAACCCATCACCCAAACAACTAGAAACTTCTCTCCTCTTCTTCTTCTCTCAAACCCATCGAAAAACCCTTGAGCTTTGCATTCCAAACATTCGTATGCACACCGTTGCACTCCATCTCTGATCAAGCATCTTGTTAGTAATATTTCCCACTAAATTGTGAATGTCTTTGCATTTAAATAAAATTTCTTCGACCCGTATTTTGAATGAAATGAATTTATTTCGAAGCCAATGTTGTACTTGTTTGATCTTTGCCTCATGATGATAATGAACCTAGGAAGATTAAAAAATGAATCGTGATTGAATTTACATGGGTTGGTTTGAGAATTTAATGATTTTGTGTTTGTGAAAATGAAACGGTAGTGTTCATAGATGAAGATGAATGGTTAGGTAAGCGAAACTCTTGAGCATGAGCTACATCACGAGTCGTTAGATCACCAAACGGCTCGTTATGTAGCTGCGTCTTGGTGGAAAATTACATCAAGAAGATGAGTGTACCTAACAACTGACCAAATGATTCATTGTCTTAGGTAACGCTTCGTTGGGACCGATTGTTATGTACACTAGCCCAACATGAAGACATAATAGTTTGTGACTAGCAGGGACCTCACGAGTCGTTACGAGTGGCAATGACTCATTTAATCACTCGTCGGGCCAACGAGGCAGCAATTTAAAAATATTTTCGTTTCATGCCATCTCATATACTAACAATATTTCCACAGGTATAATGGCTCCAAGAGGTACACCAAGAAAAGTTCAAGCAAAGAAACAAGCACACGGCTGAGTCAATCATCATACCATAGACTTCGTGATGAGCCATCCCTCCTCCGAAGAATCAAGTAGCTCGGAGGAAGAGTATGACATACCAGAGGAGAAGTTAGTGAGGAGATCAACCGGGGCTAGGGCTCCAGCAAACTTTAAATCCGACAGCCACAGTCGATGCTCTACTCCGCGGCAGGGATCAGCCAGCCGCAGCGATGATAATGCGAGCTATAGTTTGCACTTGCTCCCAAGGCCCCACAGCTAAGGCAAAACCTGAGAGATAACTGACGAATCACATGCTCAGTGAGGAAACTCTGATGATGAATTGACGGGGCTTCGAACACATCAAACGATCAACCAAGAAATGTGCGGAGATGGTGTGTTCATGGTACGAGGGCCATATATAATAGAGACATTGCTCCTAATGATAAAGGAAATCCAAAGAGGAGCATATACGAGGTGTCGAGGCTAGTCACTACAGGGCTAAAAGACCTTTGAGAGCTGTAAGTTGTGTTCGACAAGTACGAGTTCGAGATGGTTAGCAGAGCCATCGGGGAAGCCTAACCAATGTTTAGTGCGAAGAATTCCTATGCTTAGCCTATGCAGCCACACTACAACATTTGGCATTAGGGGGCCAAGACTTGAAGAAGAGGCCCGCCTTAAATCAGGTGTTGGTTCAAGAGACTCAGGTGGATATATCTAGAGGACATCTCCGAGGATACTTTATGGGCAGTTATCACCCACAGATGAACACAACCGAGTCGACCATGGGTTATACGAGCTAAAGAAAGTTAAGACTAAGGAAAATTTGAATAATGAGGAGCGCATTAGACACTGTATACTTGGCTATCTCAAAATTAGCCCTTTAAAAGAGGTCCATTGGTTGAATGGTTACATGGCACTGAGTCTCAGATCAAGAAAGCCCTCTAAATTTTCAAGCGGTGTTTTGGTGAACCTTTGGTGCGCCTGTTGGTACCAACAAGCAATGATAACATTCTCACACTGACGAGCAACATTGGTATCGGCATTATGGAGGGATATTCCATCAATTTCTGCCCAGTACGTGCGAGGAGATCGAGAGAGCGGGAAATGAGCGGTACTACAATTCCCTTCCCTTGTTTGATTGATAGACTCGTCGAGTCGGAGGGTGCAGTTGCCATTAGTTGACTAGAAAACTGATGGTCAAAGATAACAAATATTCGAGTTGATTCGAGATGACACAAACCCGATATCGAGAGTAAGGAATCGGGCGGGTTGAATCCATTGGGCTGACCATATTAGCGAAGGCATTTGACGGTATGCGAGGCCCCGTGTTTCACGGTTCAGGTTGTCAAGTGAGCCTGTGAGGGTAGAGATACGGGTAGCCATCCGAGGCTATGGATCGGCGGACACCTCCACTTTTTGCTAATGTTCCTAAGTCATCTTCCACCACGGCCAACATTGGAGACAGCAGTTGCTCCTCCACACGAGCCCTCTGTTGACCTGGTTATGATTTCTCGGGATTTTTGGTAGATAAGGATAGGCGGCTAGCTATGCAGCATTGAGCACACACGGCTCTACAAGTTAAAGTAATGATGGAAGCGGAGTAAAGCCTTGGGTGTCGAAAGAGTTGGAGGCATTGTCCAGTTACGTGCATGGCCGATTGGACGCTTTTGAGAAGAATGGATGAGTTCCTTGCACATTTATAGGCATACGGAAATGGAAAAATGATATGCAGAGCTAGGAGCGCTTAGAGTGAGGTGCGGGGATTTGGCCGCACGATGTAGTTACGATGCCTCACCAGGTGTTTCCTATGATAGATGATGAATTTGAAGAAAGGACACCCCGATTTTGATTTTATCAGCGAGCCGTGGCACATGATAAGGAAAGAGGCCTCGTGAGGAGGCAAATTTTGAAGAAGCTACTTCTCTGCTACATCAGCAAAAATGAGAGCCCAGTGAAATAGAGAGCGTTGTATGTTTCGAGAGGAGGCTCAGCCAGAGGCGGGCGAGGCAGCAAGAGCTCGTGGAGAAGGGACGAGCTCTGTTGGATGCAAAATGCCCATAGGGCCAAGTCGGTAATATTGGAATAACATTGGAGGAGTATCTACACCCTCCACGCAGGCCAGGTAGGCGGCACCTGAGTCGTACGGTATATTCTTCCCTATTTTTATCAAATACATATATGCGTCGAGAAAACACATGTTTTTCTTGATAGAGTGAGGAAAGGATTCTTGTGCATGTCTTTTGCGAACATAACCCGAGTTTTTTCTTGCCGGATAACTTTTTCCTCGGGTGTTCCTTATCTAGTAGAAGCGCACGTTTAGGGTTTTATTTTTTATGTTGTTTGTGTCGGTTGGAAGAAACTTAGGTGAACTAAAAAGCGGAGTTAAGAGCTTAAATTGTTGATTTATAAGTTGATACCCCTCAAGAAATTTTTATATGTGTGTTAAAATTGACAAGTATAATCTTTGTGAATCTTTGTATGGCATTGAAACTATGAACATGTTTACCATTGTATGGTTGTACATGAACTAGCAGTTAGTAGAAGTGATGATGTTGGTCTTTGCTATGTGTGAGTGAGGTTTAACAGCTAAATTCGGTTGTATTGTGTCAATCTAGAACTTGGGTTGTCGGTCGTACCGAGATAGAGGATAGGGAAACTAGGAAAGGATCATAGGACATTTTGGTTTATGAGCCCACTTTAGCCTTAAAGACTTACCACAAGAGAATAAAAATCCCTTGATCCAAATGTTTGAACTTAAATCGACCTTTCTTTTTGTTTACACAAATTCACATCCTACTTTTATTAAGAATGAACTTTGTTTTGTCCCTGGTGCCTCCTTGGACACTGTGAACCTCAACTCAGGAAAATCACCTAAGTTGAGGGTGGCCATTATAGGGGTGATTAAAGAGTGAGAGGAATGAAAATTTGGGTATGAAAGAAAAGAGTAGATTTGTGGTATGCATAACGAAAAGGAAAAGCAAGAAATAAAAATTGTAGTCAAAGAGAAGAAAATAAAAGAAAGAAAAAGAAAGATGTGACATCAATGAATGCTGGAATAAAGAGAAACCGCACCCATAGTTTAAAATACAAATAAAAGAAGAAGCAATTAAAGAGGAAAAGGGATAAAATGAAAAAAAGGTTAAAAGTGGAGTCAAGACGTGTGTAGTGCCAAGGAGGTTAAGCTACTAATTCCATATTTACCATGCAGACCTGATGCCTATGTTACAAGCCTAGAAAGTCCTATTGTGATCTTGGTTACTTTTCTGAAAATCGATGTATTAAAAGTAAAGGCAAGCCTATGGTATTGAATGCACGAGTTAGAATTTCTTTGTGAGAAATAGTGAATCTTACCAAGTCCCAAGAGAAATATATTGAAATAATCATATACACATGTGTGAATATGGGACTTCTTTGAGGTGAAAGCATTTGAGGTCAACAAAATCATCTGCAAATTTTCTGGGTCATTGTTATAGATTTATGTGCGTGGTTGCAAGTGATAGTGTTTTGCCATGTTTTGATTCCTCTCTATCATGGTCGGAGGAAATTTTTGCATATGCATTGTGATTAAGGAATTGGTATGATGAAGGAGGGGTTAGAAATTTTCAATTTAATGAATAAATGTGGCTGCTGTAAATTCCGTGGAGTTCTTTTGATTGAAGCGCCGAAGTATTTTAGTTTTAGTTTATTTTATTTTGTTTTTACCTAAGGACATGCAAAAGTTCTAAATTGTGGGTGTTGATGTGTTGTGATATTTACAGTACTTTTAACGCTTAAAACCAAGAAATTATGCACATTCTGGGTATGTTTATATAGGTATGATGTGTTTTGTGTTTAATGTTGCAGGAAAACAAGTTCGAAAGTGAACTGGGAAAATTAATTCTTAAAATAACTAAGCAGTGTGTCAGGGAACTTCATGAGTCATTGGCAATAAGCACGACTCATTCTTTGAAGTCGTGGGCAACTCTTGAGTTTTGAAGATGCAGAAATAGTATACCTGACGGGTTGAGGGAAAAACTCGTTACATCTGATAATGAGTCGTGAAGTCGGTCATGAAGGCGGAGAGGAATTAATGAAAGTAACCATTGAAGTTGATGGACTACATAGCAGTCGTTAGTTGAATAAACAACTCGTGGGTAGGTCACGGGAACCAACAGTGAGATACACTAGAAATTTGAAGGAGTTAGACCACGAGGGCCTAACGATTCATTAGCAGGCTTGCGTGAGTCGTTAGGTGACCCGTTGCCACAATTGGGTTCAATGCTGAGGATGACTGATTTTTAGCAAGGCACATTTCGTCAAAGGTATGAATTGTCACCAAGCCCGTGATCACTGACGGCCTGGTTTCTAGTTTTAGTTAGGAAAAGTTATTTTGGAACTATAAATACAATATTTAGGTTTTGTTTTCGAGAGACGGCTTATTATTATTATTCACGTAGGATTTGGGTGTTGTACGATTATTCTTGGCTCAAGAAACAAGTTTTATAATTTGTTCTTGAATTTGAGAATTCAAAAGCAACATTGGAATTTATTCATCAAGTTTGGAGTTTTATTCAGTTACTTGGTTTTCTTCTACGATAATTTGTAAGTTGCAATTATGATTTATTCAATATTTTTTTATTGTGATCATACAAGCATGAGTGACTAAACCCATAACTTGGGTTGTGGGAACCAAGATGGAATAACACATAGGTTAAACGCAGTGATTCTTGAATGGGGTTTAATGCATGTATTGTTTTTCCTTTTTATTTTAGTGATTCTTGATGGTTGTAAATGTTGGGCTTGCCTTATTCTTGCCTAGGACCAAGAGGTAGTGAATGGGAAAAGGGATTAACAATGGAGATTTGAGGTTATCAACCCTCCATGTAATAAGCTTGAACTTGTCCGGGGTTAGCTAATCCGATGTGGGAGTGAGGTCAATTAAAAGTACGCCACTGTGGATTGAGTTGTGTGGTGATAATAATCTGAATGGGGACCAACCATTTAGGTGAAGCTAACTAACGATATTGCATATGTTGAACACCGGAAATAGATCACTAGTGTTTAAACCTTGTGGTTATGAACACAATCCTAGTCAAGTCGATAATTGTATACAAACTGAATTTGATATAAGCATTTAGTAGTTTTTACTCATATTTAGTAGTCTATTTCTTTCCCCTTAGGAAATAAGTAACTTAGGTAGTAAAAACTATTCGTATTAACAGTTCTTTCCATATTCCACGTGGGATCGAGCCTCACCTTTGTTGGGTTCTATATTTGACATCGGCTGCTTTATATCTCAATTGAGAGGTGTAATTTGGGCAACATCAGAGCCTTGTGAGGAGGCAAGTCTTGATGAGGATGATTCTCTACTCCCGTAGCGAGCGGGCGGAGAGATGGAGAGCGGTGCGGTTATCCATAGATGAGGCTCGACGGAATTCGTAGTTGAGCGGTGAGCTCGTGGATAAGGTACGAGCTCAGTAGGTTATGAGAACGCACTAGTTCGGGCCGGTGGTACGGGAGATGACTGCTTGGAGGTGTAGTCACTAATAATGTGATACCCCTCTAATTTTTTTTAATATTATTGTGTTTAAAGTAGACAAGCATGACCTTTGTGAATTTTTGCATGGAATTAATACTTTGAACATGTTTACCATTGTATGAGTGTACCTGAACTAGAAGTTAGTAGAAGTGATGATGTTGGCATGCATTGTGTGTGTGTATGTCAATCTAAAACTTTTCTAATCAGTCATATAGAGGTAGAGGATGGGAAACTAGGAAAGGATCATAGGCGTTTTTTTATGAATGAGTCACTAGCCTTAAAGACCTACCAAACATAAATAAATATACCTTGATCCCAATTTTGAGCTTAAATTGACCCTTCGTTTTGTTAACACCAATTCACCTTTCTGCTTTGATTAAAATGAACTGTTTTGACCACTGGTCCCTCCTTGGACCTTGTGAACCTCAACTCGGGAAAATCGCCTAAGTTAAAGGTGGATTATCATAAGGGGTGATTAATAAAAAGTAGGTGAAATGAAATTGGGTAATGAGAATAAAAAGGGCAGGTGCGGTGAGCAACAATGAAGAAAGAAACAAACCTCGTGATAAAAGAAAAAAAAAAAGAGAAAAAAAAAAAGAGAATGTGCGAAAAACATAAATGAGTTGCTTTGAAAGAATAGCGCATCATACTTTCAAAAGAAAAAAAGAAAGAAAGGAGAAAGTGAAAAAAAAGGAGAACAAGGGAAAAATGTGAAAGAAGGGTTAGAATGGAGTCAAAGTGTGTGTAGTGCCAAGGAGGGTTAAGCTACTAGTCCGTATGTGCCATACCCAAGCTAGAGCCTACATCAAAGCTTAAAGTCCTATAGTGATCCTGGTTAACCCTTCTAAGGTGAGTCATTGAAAGTAAAGGCAAGCTTATGGTATTGCATGCACGGTTAAATTCATTGTGAGAGCGAGTGTGCTTTTACCTAGTCAGAGAGAAACATATAATTTTGATCATGTACACATATGTGAGTGTGGGACTTCTTTGGTGAGTAGCCTTGTCAACAAAATCATCTGCAAATTGTCACAGGTCGGTGTTATAGAATTATGTGCATGGTTGCAAATTGTGATGTATTGCCATGTTTTGATTCCTCTGTGTCATGGTTGAAAATTTTACATATTCAGTATGAGTTGGTTTTGTATGATAAAGGAGGGTTAGAAAACGCTATTATTTGATTAGAGATGTGACTACCATAGGTTTCCTAGAGTTCTTTTGATTGAAGAGTCAAAGTGGTTTTATTTTATTTGTTTTCACGAGGACATGCAAAATTTCTACGTTGAGGGTGTTGATGTGCCATGATTTTATGGCACTTTAGACATAAGGTAAAAATATATGCAAATTTCGGGTATGTTTGTAGATATGATATGTTTGTGTTAAGTGTTGCGGGAAAGTAGGTTCGAAACATGAAATGGGCAAAGTAAGGCAAAAATGGACCAAACTGTTTGCTACCCGGAGTCATGAGAGTCGTTGTCCCCGAGGAAGCAGGCTTCCGTTCTGGTCGTGGTAGGAGATCAAGTTTTATGTGAAGAACCGGTGTATCCGACGAGTTGAAGGCATGACTTGTTACATCTCGTAATGAGTCGTTATGCCATTCATGAAGACTGGGGAGAAAAATTTAGAAAAATGTTCGGAAGACAACGAAGGACATAACGAGTCATCGGGGACATGACGACTTGTCGTGAGATCTTGGGAGCACCCATGAGGTACACTTCTACGGGGTAGGTGATTCAAGGCCACGAGGGACCTAGCGACTTGTTCCCCCTAACCTGACGAGTCGTTAGGTGACCGTTACCATGGCGAGGACAAGTTGTCGGGACGGCTCCATTCCTTGGTCATAACTTTCGTTAGGAGACCTTGAGTCGTTATTTGGCCCTTTACCACTGCCAACCTGGATTCCTTTTTTAGTTAGGAAAAGTGTTATTTCGAACTATAAATTCATTATTTAGGTTAATTTTTTAAGTACACTTTTTTATCACTTTTCACGTAAATTTTAGTGTTGTGAACTACTATTCTTGGTTCACGAAACAAAGTTTATAATTTTGTTCTTGATTTTGAGGATTAATGAAACATTGAAGTTTGTTCATCGGTGCAGTGTTTTATTCATTCAGTGGTTTATTCTACGAATCTTTGTAAGTTGCAATTGTGATTTCTTCTATATTTTGTGATTGTGATCATACAATCATGAGTAGCTAAATCCATAACTAGAGTTGTGGGAGCCCATGATGAATTAACACATAGGTAAAAATTCTTAGTGAATCTTGAACGGGGTTTTTCATGTATTGTTTTTCCTTCATTTTTAGTTGCTTCTTAACGGTTTGCAAGCGTTTGGAAATTGCCTTATTCTTACTCACTGTAGGATCAAAGGGGTAGTGAATGGGAAAAGTGACTAACAATTGAGATTTGAGGCTATCAACCCTCATCTAATAGCTTTCTTGTTCCATAAGAGTTAATCCTATATCAAGGTAAGGGTTAATTAAGCATACACCGTATACGGACCAAATTGCGTGGTGATAATCATCTAGATAGGGGACAACTATTTAGGTTAATTTAACTTACCAATGTTGCATGCGAACACCGAATAGATCACTAGTGTAAAAGCCTTATGGTTATGAAGTCATGGAGAACACAATCCTAGTCACTTTGTTGATTGAATACAATAGAAATTGACATAAACACCTACTAGTCTCTACTCTTGTTTATTATTTTTGTGTATACAAACCTCCCCCCTTAGGAAATAAGTAAGCCAATAGTATTAGCTAAACGCATTAACTAAAATTCTCGTCATAGTCCTCGTGGGATTTGACCCCAACCCTTGTTGGATTCTATATTTAACATCGACCGCTTTATATCTCATTATGAGGTGTAATTTGGGCGAAATCATATTCCCTATTTATTTACCTAACAACCTCATAACAAAGAATGTCTGAAGACCGATCATATACGATCATCACATATGAAAATAAGTCATTATGCAAGGAATAACCCTCTTACCATAAACTATCTCGATATGCGAAGATATCAACTCAACTACTCTGCTTGGTACTTGTCTGTTTCTTTAGAGCTTCGGATCTCTCAAAATCTACACAATACAGAGTAATTTATTAATTACTCTTCAATGTAGGATCTAAATAGATCAAACCCTCCTTTTTGGGGTTTTAACAGGAAAGCCCTTCCTTTCCACCTAGGTTTGGGTCTCCACCTTCTAACCATAATTGTTAGCAAGAAAGTCCTTAGGAAGCGACTATTACCCAAAAATCCCTCAATTAAACCATCCTATTATTCCTCATAATCTAGCCCTAGATAATCAACCTAGGGTTCTCTGTGTTGAGAATTTCACCATTAACGGGTCTCCCTAACCTTTCTAGAATAGTCAATAACCATTACGCGGGGGCTCGGGGACAAGAGAGCTCACCTTAGCGTAACAATTCTGGGGAGGACTACCTTTAGACCTTGCTCTCTTACGTTTGGAAAAATGGGACCTAATCCACAATTCCCACTTAAAACCCTTATGAATCCCATTGTCCTCTGCGGTGGTCGCATTTTCTCTGCAACAGACTTGCTACAACAGCAGTATTATTGTGAGTGGTTCAGTAGTTACTCTTCAATTCATCACGATGGGACTCAGGCCGCTACCACAGTCTTGATGAAACGGGAATTCCACCGATGCAGTGTAATTAAGCTCAAACTACACCTCTTATTGAAGTGAGAAGCGGACGTTCTCAATAAGGAGCCCAACTAGAGGTTGGGGTCGATCCCACAGGGAATAGGGAGACTAGATTATAGTCGGTAATTGAACTTGTGAGGTAGTTACTTAAAAAGAGGATTCTAAAGAAAATCAATAATAAAAGAAAATATCAAAATTCGATGTTAAGTCAATAAAAAGGATAACTAGGGTTTCTGTTCCCAATGGGTTCATAACTACTTCGGGTATACACTCGCAGTTATCACTTAGGTACTTACTTATAGAACTAATAACTTAGGTTCATTCAAATGATCGACCAGTCCCTATTGAACGATATACTCAATCACTCGACCAAGTCTCATGAGCAGTTTCAAAACTATCCATTATCACTAAGTTTTAGATTTAACTATCCTTTGACCACAACTCAAGTTAAAACAATGATCATCAAGATCAGAGCTCAGGTGTAATTCTCTTTTCCTAATCTCTACCTCTTCGGCAAGCAAGTAAGAGGTCGGGCAAGTCCTAATGTTGTCCACCGTTAAGAAACGTTTAAGCATGAAGGAGAATACAATATAAAGTATTTGTATTGGTTTAAGATCACTTTGTGTAACCTAGCTTGTTAATCACCATGGTTCCCCAACCCTAGCTAGCGGAGGTTTTGGCCTCTCATAGTTGTAGGTTATGTGCATTCATGATATATGGATGATAAAAACACTTCCTTTGATTACTCCACAAAATATAGAAAAACTAGTAAGAACAAGAAGAATTCAAGAACAGGTTGATCACAAGTTAAGACCAATTCCAGTCCTCTCTTTCTCAAGGTTTTTCCTAAAACTATAAAGCGCGTCTGTAAAAATAAACCTAAAACATATTTATACGAACACAAGAATCCTTTTCCTAAACCAACGGTGAATTTCCATATTTTCGCCGCCGGTGCCATAGCTTGACCTAGATCCGCTAGCATGCTCCTACGTTCCATAGCTTCCTCTTGTACAATCTCGATTGGCTAAGTGCGGATAAGTGTTGGATCGGTATGGCTCGTACCATCAACTCATGAATCATCTTCGAACTCGTGCTTTGAATCGAGAGATTTTGAAGTTTTCTTAAGTTCATCCACTGACTGATAGTGACTCATACCTTCGTCTCGAGGTCGTACTTGCTTCTCGTGGCATGAGTCAAACTGAGATACAATTCTTACGTATTTCATCACGACTCATACAAACTTTTAACTTTACTAATTATGCGCACTCTTGGGTCACATCTGCTCAACCATAACTCGGCAACTTCACGGCCATCAATACGACTCATAGGTCCTTCCCCTACGATCTGTGATTGTGGTCTGCACTTGCCCATTTTGCACTTTTTTTAGGCTATCTTTTGCAATCTTCGGTTCAACACCTATTTATCCCATAACAAAAGGAAAAGTACCTCGTATCCACATAAATACACTAAGTTCATGTTAGTTTCTTAGTTTTGAGCATGGAAATGTCTTTGTAAACCCACAGCATCCCCAGCACCCTCAACTTAAGACTTTTGCATGTCCTCGAGCAAAAAGAAAAGAAAAATTAAAATATGACGCTCAACTAGAAAAATAGACTTAAGATACTACAGCCAATACTCAAACAAGCTTGCACTTTCTATACAACCTCTATTGACCCTTTCTCATGGAACATCATCGGCTAATGTATTACAAGCAACCTCAAAACATGATAACGAGGATCAAAACATGTCATCTACCTATCAATAGGCAATTAAGTCATCACCAATGTTTCTTCACACAAACCAACAGTAAAAAGCATAATCCGTGTACCCTCACATAAATAGAAATCCCCGCTCATAGTTGTTATACCAGGAACCAAGGATCGGACACAGGGAGTCAAGCGGGGAGAATTTGGAGAAAAATATTGCAGTGAATGAGTCGTCAGGTGGCTTGTGGGGAGGCTAGGAGCCAGGGCTGAGGGCTGAAGGTCTCCGTGGGTGTGGGAACAACTCGTGGTTAGCTACCACGGAGTCGTGGCGGTCTCCCGTGGGGTGTGATTGAAGGTTACCTGGGAGGTCGGCCGGTGCACCTGCCCGAATGGGACCCCACGAGTCGTGGCCAGTCCAACGATTCGTGAGGTGGGTCATGTAAGCCTATGGAAATTTAATTAAGGATGAGGCAATGTACTTGACGAGAAGGTGGCGATAACTCGTGGTCACGGTTGATGAGTCGTTGAGTCACCCGTTACGGTCACACAGCGGTTATTTCCTGAATTAGTAAGGGCCTTCTCTTAATTTCCTATACCCCTAAGGCCTAAACTGTGTTGTTTTGAGGTTGGTACAGGGTCTTTTAAGGGGAAATAATTCATTTTAAGTCTCATTTGATGCTTTCAAGAGTTGAGAAGAGAGAGTGGAGGTGATCCTAGGGTTCTTTCAAATTCTCGAATTTTCATCTTGGGTTTTTCAGGGGAGTTAAGAATCAAGTAATTCCAAGTATGTGGGGTTTTTGAATGGGTATTTTACTCCCTACCCATGCCCAATTCTTCCCAAATTATATTCTTAAAGTTACTAAATCTTTATGGGCCTTAACCCCGAATGCATGATTCCTCAAAATTGATATGAGCTTGTTGTAGTATGTATAAATCATGGGTTTCGAATTATTGGGCTTTTTTCAGTTGTTTTATTCAATAATTGATGATCTAATACTAAAAAGCATAGGTTACCAAATCACAAGGATTTTTGGTAAATTTCATGGTTATGGTGATTCCTCAAGCATGATATGAATTTATGAATTTTAAGCATGCCTTTAATCTCATGTTATTACGATCATGTTTTTATAAAATTTAAGCATTTCAGGATGTTTGAAAATATGGGCAATGCCCACGTGTTGCCTATGGTTCATAGTATGATTTTAGCTAGATCAACGGGCCGATTTTTATGTCTAGTATTACGAATTCTCAAGCCTGTTATGATTTTCACGATTTAACTAGCCATGCATGTCATGTATGAATTTATATGAGCACGGTTCATATTTTGTGAGTAGTACTTAACACTGAGTAGGTTCGGGGGCCCAGGTTACACCGAATCTTAAAACTATGTGCCACCATAAGTTATGTTTGGGACTCCTCGATTCACGAATCCCCTATGCCCTCGGGGCCTTTATGAGTGATATCACGCCTTTATGGTTCTACCCTTGGCAAGGTATGAACAGCCTCAGGCTAGGCTTACCCGGGTCGGGCTCCATGTGTGCTCGTATGGGGTATGCTCGTTATAGAAATCTCCAATTATTCCTCATTATTTTAATAAATGTATGATTATATTCTTGCAGCTCGAGTCGTATTTTTATGAAATGTTTTCTCTCATGTTGTGACTATGATAGGTTTACAAATGCTTTTGGAAACCTTGAGCCTTGTGATATATTTATGATTTTAGTCTTTATGATCATGATGTCCCACTCCTATAACTCTTATGTTTTTAAGCTATTGTTTTACACCTTGCATAGTCGGTACATTCCAAATGCCCGACCCACATATTTCTATGTTGTCGTTTCATGATACGGGATCCAGTCTTAGATTCGGCATCGCTCCTAGCTTGCTCTCGGTTCTACTCTTAGTTCTCCTTGGTGAGTCCTCATGATTTGAGACTTTATGTTCGAATCTTGGATATCTTTTTAGTTTGAGAATGTTGGGGTTAGTTGGGGCCTTGTCCCTTCAACCCATCTATTATGATTAGAAGGCTTTGAGACCTATTTTTAGTATTTAGTTGTTTATGCTTGGATCATGTATTATTGTTTCTTATATTTCATGTCTCGGTTTCTTTCAATTCGCGATCATTAAGCTAATTCTTTCGCCTTATGTGAATAGTTTAGTTATATGCTCATGCCATGGATTGAATTGGGGTTCTCGAGGCTCCTTGTCCCGATGTTCACGATTGGTGTACTCTTGGGTCGTGGCTGAGATGTGAAATGCCAAACATGACATGGGACTAGGCAAGTAAGGCGGCTCACTCCTCTCAAAGAAGTTACAAGTATTATGTGTCGATACCATAGGCTTGCCATGGCCCTGTTGTGTTGGTTTTTCGGATAATTAGGAGTTAAGATCACTATAGGACTTAGTATGGCTTGTAATGTAGGCTTAGGGGGTGAACGTAATAAAGATGGAAGATTTTATAAGTGACTATTCTTTCCTTGGGACACTACATACCTTGGCTACACCATTCACCTAATTTTTTCCTTTTATTATTTCATTCACTTTCTCCCCCTTTCTCCTTTTTATTCAATTTTGCATGGGTGGTGAGTTTTCACTTTTCGGCTTTTTCAAATTTCTTTAATCTTTATTTTCAACATTTCTGACATATTTTTTCATCTCACCACCTCATATTCTACATTTCTTTCTTTTCTTTTTTCTTTCTTCTATTCCCACCTTTTATGCACCCTACTCTAACACCCTCAACTTAAGCATTTTGCTTATGTTGAGGTTTACAATATTCAAAAGAAAGGACCGAGCGCCAAAATAGGTTCATTACAAAAAAATGGGTACGGTTAATCGGTAAATCAAACATGAGGTATTAAGGCTCAAACTTGGGATCAAGGGATTCATGAAACTTTTGGTAGGGCAATATAGGCTAAAAAGTGACTAACAAAAAAAATTGTCTGATCTTATCCTAACCAACCATCCTTAGCCTATGCGAGAGACCAACCGAGGCAAGTTCTAGATCTACACCATAATACCAGACGACTAATATACCTCACTCACACATGGTACATGACTGTTTTCATCTCACCTAGCTGATTTATACATCGCTTAACAAGACTACTCATGCGACAAAATAAATGACATCCAAAGATCCCGCAGCAATCATGCATGTTGTCACAAATACATAACTCTTTGATGTCGGAAAATTTTTAAACAAAGGTCAATTTTTTTACAAAAAAACAAAACTAGTGCCATTTTCTTGGCTGAGTACTCCTAAGCTACTTTCTAATTAAACAAAAATCACAAACTAAAAAAATAAAAAAATCCTACACATGCGATTCTACTAGATAGCATGTACGAGGGAAAAGAAACACGCAAGAAAAACCCTCAAACAAAACAAAATCTCAAAGTCACAAGTACACCCCCTCCCCTTTTTGAAAAGTTATCTTCGTCCCCCGAAGCATCATCTAGAAGATCATAGGGAAGAGAACATACACATGAGGCGCACTAAGCTCTGTCATGGAGTTGCCTCCCATCGGCACACGATTGCGTCGCGGCACGATATGACTTTTGTGACTCCTCAAGCATCATCAAGGTATACTTCCTCTATTTTTTTTAATTTTAAAGGTAATTTATGAAATTTTATATGATATATTTTTATTCTTTGCCCATTTACTTTAAATCTTTTCCCTTCTCTATTCTCAAGTTCCACCGCCCGTAAGGAGATACTTGCACTACTTTGTAACGTCCCATCTATCTAGATTTCAACTACAGAGTGCAACCGAAGTCTTGAATTAAAAATAGGACCAAATCACCTAGAGCTGAATTCCTTCTTCCCAGATATACTTTTATTCTTTGCCCATTTACTTTAAATCTTTTTCCTTCTCTATTCTCAAGTTCCACCGCCCCATAAGGAGATACTTGCACTACTTTGTAACGTCCCATCTATCTAGATTTCAACTTCACAGGGTGCAACCGAAGTCTTGAATTAAAAAGTAGGACCAAATCACCTAGGCTGAATTCCCTTCTTGCAATCTTTTTGTCATGATAGATCTTCATTCTCTCTTTATAGATGGCTGCACTCTCATAAGGCTTAAGTCGGAACTCATCCAACTCATTAAGCTGGTTAAGTCTCAACTTGGCAGCTTCGTTTCAATTCATCTTCAGCCTCTTTAAAGCCCATAATTCCTTATGCTCAAGTTCAACTGGTAAGTGGCATGCTTTGCCATAAACCTGTTGGTACGGAGATGAACCAATGGGAGTCTTATAAGCTGTTCTGTAAGCCCACAGTGCATCATCGAGCTTCCTTGACCAATTCATCCGGGTAGTATTTACTGTCTTGGCCAGGATGGTCTTGATTTCCCTGTTCAAAACTTCCACTTGTCCACTGGAATGAGGGTGTTAAGGTATGGCCACCTTATGCTTAACACCATATTTTTCCAATAAGATTTTAAAGAGGCGATTGCAAAAGTGAGATCCACCATCACTGATAATACCCCTGGGAGTGCCAAACCTGGCAAAGATATGTTTCCTAAGGAATGCTGTCATGCTCCTGCCTTCATTGTTCGGTAGGGCAATTGCCTCCATCCATTTGGAGACATAATCCAGAGCCACAAAGATATACTTCATTCCATATGAGCTGACGAATGGTCCCATGAAGACAATCCCTCACACATCAAACAACTCTACTTCCAAGATGGGAGTTAGTGGTAACTTATGTCTACGAGTGATATTACCCTGCCTTTGGCATTGCTCACACGACTTGGAAAAATCATACGCATTTTGATGAATAGAGGGCCAGAAGTATCCACATTGTAGAATTTTATGTGCCGTTCTGACACCACTGTGATGACCCCCAACTGGCGATGAGTTACATGCCTTCAAAATGCTCAGCATCTCTACTTCAGGGACACACCTACGAATGATACCATCTGCACAAATGCGGAATAAATATGGCTCATCCAAGTAATATCTGCGGGCATCAAATAAGAACTTCTTTTTTTGCTGAGTAGTTAGGTCAGCTAGTATCACATCACTAACCAAGTAATTTGCAAAGTCGACAAACCACGGAATCAAATCCTGCGATGCAGCTAGTACCTGTTCATCTGGGAAGGAATCATTGATATCAAATTCCATCCTCCCTTTTGCTTCAAACTCAAGCCTGGATAGATGATCTGCCACCTAATTTTTTGTGCCCTTTCGGTCTTTCACCTCAAACTCAAATTTTTGGAGCAAGAGCACCCACCGAATCAATCTGGGATTGGCACCCTTCTTGGAAATGATATATCTCAATGTAGCATGGTCTGTATGAATAATAACCCTGGTTCCAAGAAAATATGCTCGGAAAATTTTCAAATGCAAAGACCATTGCCAGTAGTTCCTGTTCTGTAACTGTGTAATTCTTTTGGGCTGTGTTGAACGTTCTTCTTGTATAATAGATTGGATGAAACATCTTCGCTTTCCTTTTTCCTAATACAGCACATAGAGCGACACCCCTGGCGTCACACATCACCTCGAAGGGAAGAGACCAATCTAGAGCTATGATGATAGGAGCAGTAGTGAGCTTTTCTTTCAGGCATTCAAAGGCCTTTAGACATGCCTCATTTAACACAAACTTTTCCTCTTTCTCCAGCAACTTGCACAATGGATGTGCAATTTTTTAAAAGTCCTTGATAAAGTGCCTGTAGAATCCTGCATGCCCTAGAAAGCTTCTGACTCCTTTTATGGAAATCGGAGGTGGCAATCCTGCTATAACCTCGATCTTTTCCTTATCCACATCGATCCCCTTTCCTGAGATCCTGTGGCCCAACACTATCCCCTCTTTGACCATAGAATGACATTTTTCCCAATTTAGGACCAGATTTGTTTCTTCACATCTTTTCAGTACTCTGCCCAAATGATTAAGGCATGATTCAAATGAATCGCCTGCAAAAGAAAAATCATCCATAAATACTTCAATAGTGTCCTCCACCATGTCTGAGAAGATGGACATCATACAGCACTGGAAAGTGGCTGGTGCATTACACAATCCAAATGGCATTTTTCTGAAGGCAAAGGACCCCTATATGGACAGGTGAAAGTTGTCTTCTCCTGATCTTCTGGCACGATAGTGATCTGATTATACCCTGAATATCCATCAAGGAAACAGTACCATCCTCTTCCTACGAGTCTATCCATCATCTGATCCAAAAATGGCATCATAAAATGGTCCTTTTGGGTACAGCGGTTGAGTTTCCTATAATCCATGCATACACGCCATCCTGTGAATGGTCGTGTTGGTATCAGCTCTGTCACGCCCCACCTTGGGGGGCATGACTGGCACCTGGTGCCCTACTAGGACCGGAACTGCTAGACTACTGAGCCTAAGCACTTCTGGTGCCTGGGTGGCTCTAACTCTGGATTCAAGAAAACGACGGGCTATATAACGGCTGTAAATACAGCCTCCGGCTGACTAGGCCTATAGCCACCTGTAAGTAAACAACAGCTAACCAGAACAAGTAGTATGAATGAACCTATGTGGGCCGACAAGGCCACCATGCTGTCTAGTTCTTCTGAATCAAGAAAACATGTGTTAAACAGCTACATGACCGACAAGGCCACCACTACCAACTGAACGAGGCCTCACACGGCCGTCATAAATAACTAAGACATACACACAGCCTCACAAGACAGGTACAGATAACCACAAGGAGTATATAATCTGCAAGCCTCTAAGAATACTGATAATATGGTCGGGACAGGGCCCCAGCCTACCCATACTGTACAATACAAGAAAAGGGATAAACCTCTAGCTATATAGCTCCGGATGACTGAAGCTGATGACTTTGTGTGCTGGCTGGAATCACGAGGGATCGGCTCCTCGTCTATGAGCACCTACAGGCAAGTAATGCAGCGCCCCAAATGGGCGTTAGTACTGCTGGTACTGAGTATGTAAAGCAACCACTGGAAAATAACTGAAGACAAGCAATATAACTAATAGAGCTGAAGTAGAAGGAAATAGACTGTAACTGACTGA
>JACEIK010004409.1:42010-57893 GCA_018107945.1 Datura stramonium
TCTGACTCTTCTGGACGTCTAAATAAGAAAGTGGAACACTATGAATCACTCCCAGTAATCGTTGCTCTCGGTCCTTACTTCAGATGGCTCGACAACTTGTGCCTCTAGGACTTCAGCAGAGCTTGCATCTGACTCGGTTGATGATTCTGCTGATGCCTCTGTCTCGTCTTCCTCGAATCTGCCCCATCTTCCTCCAAGAGCCATTGCCATCATCTCATAGATCTTGTTGCCCAACTCAGCTGGACTATCAGGCTGTTTCCAATGTGCCTCGGTGTTAAATTCATGTATTAGGATGAAACTACTTATGCAACAATTGTGTTGTTAAACTGATTTAGAAGGAAAGACATGGTGTGTTCCACAGTACTTACAGTAAATCCACTGGAGATCAATGCGGTGTCATACAACAGTTCTACAGCCCGCTTGGCATCAGTACTATCGGGTGAATTTTTGCATGCAGCCTGCAGTAATCCCAGAGAACCATTTGTTGATAAATACATGAGATTCTTAGTCAAACTTTACCGTATTATTCTTCTAACTATGGGGGAAACAGTTCTTGTGAAGTCACTAAGGTTTACTTACTAGTTCTCACCCACTATATGGTCATTGAAGATAAATGCCAAGTGAAAACATAGCAGTAATGCACTACATTGTACATTTCGTCATTCTGCTTCATATATTATTCGACAAAACAATTTTATGAACAGCCTAAAAAGATGAAATTCTTCGATGGATTTACAGAATTGGATGAATGAAACTTCACGACACAATCTCAGAACTTTCTCTTGCATCAAGTGATCAACATAGTTCAAATTATCTGAATGATATTCCAACATGCTACCTAATAGGTGTATGTAAAATTGATTCCATATAAACTTTCTGTTTCTATTTTGTTTTTTTAATTTCTAATAGAAAATGTTAAATCGTAAGCCCAATATGTTTTATCAAAAAAAAGTTGCCTTTTTTTAATTCAGCACTTGATTAAATTTCCAACTTTGATGGAGTCCAAATCAAGGAACTAGCTATGCAAATCAAGCAGGACAAACTTACATTTAGGTCTTTGATGATTGGATGATCAGGATTAACCTCCAATATTCTTCTCCCTCTCATAAATTCCAGGGTTGAAGTGTCTCCCAAGGTTTGTGCTCTCATCAATCTATTTCATTCACACAAAAATGAAGATCTTCAGCGCACAATTAAATAAACTGAATAAGAATAAAAAAAGAAGCTAGAAATAATAACCCACTGACCTTTCCATGTTGGCAGACCAACCGAACTTTCCAGACACAAGCACACATGGTGATGAGCTTAAACGTTTTGAAACTTGTACTTTTGCCACCTTATCACCCAACTGTTGTTTTATCCAATCACATAGAAGATTGTACTCTTGCTTGGCTTCCCTTTCTTTCACCTCATCGTCGTCATCTGAAATCAATGCCAAAGATTAAAATATGTTAACATTCTGAAAACAGGTCAAAACTTGAACAACCATTTCATTTATATTTCTCCAATACTCTTTCTGTTGTTTATTCGAGTGTTTACATAGTGAGAAATACAATTTAAAAGAAAAGGCATGAAATATTGAAAAGAAATCATTTCTATACTGAATTCCCAGTCAATGCAAGGAAAAAATGAGCTTACCAAGCTCCAGATCCTCTTTGCTTATGTCAACAAACTTCTTTTCCTTGTATGTTTGTAGATTCTGGATAGCCACCTCATCTATTGGTTCGACGAGGTACAAGACCTATATCTCAGCAACACAAGCAAATGTTAGGAGTGTGTATAAAGAGAGTATTCTAGTGAGAGCTTAAGCCAGATAGCATGATTCTCCGACACAGACTTCTCTAAAACACGTGTTTTTGTCTTCCATTGGGCATCCAAGAATGACATGACATACAGATTAAGATGAGAATTGAATTTGTGTTCTGTTTAGTGCCGATTGTGGAGCATGTACTGGCCACAAGTTCTTTTTTCCTCTATATAGAAATAAATTGACAAGTTCAAATGCAGGACTTATTCAACTTCTTGTGATATACACTATAATGGGATTGCATCTGTTAGGAAAAGTGGAAAATGGGATAACATTCTGGGATAACCAAAAAAGAAAAGGCGAATGTTCAAACTCACATTGGTAGGAACAAGAAAAGATGGTACAGGATGAAACTATTCATCCAAACAACAGGCTGGATATCAGAAGGATAAACAATCATAAATTTTAAAAAAAATCACACATTAGACATCCTAGCAGAAAACTTACAACGACACTTTTAACTATCAAGCTAACTGAATTGACTTTTTTTGAGGGCTTGTTTCTCTTTTTATTTCTTTACTTCCTTTAGAGGGGGGGGATTCATCTGCAAAATTCTAGATTTTGGTAAATAAATCCGGTAAACAATTTAGGATAAAGTACATACCTCAACACCTTTCTGAACCAACTTCTCCAAGAAAGGAGCAGTCCTGGCACTTTGTAAGCTGTCAGTAGCCAAATAGTAAATGGCTTTCTGATTTTCACCCATGTTCTCAACATAGTCATCTAAGCTTATCAATTCTTCTTCACTCTTGGAAGAAAAGAATCTCAGTAATGGGGTTATTCGCTTGTGATTACCAGTGTCTTCAATACATCCCAACTTTACAAATTTACCAAAGTTCTCCCAGAATTTTTTGTAATCCTGTAATAAATAGCAGCGCTCTTACAGAATTCAAGAGACTTTTTTGCTAAGGCGCCAAAGGTAAAGAAAGCTTTGATGATATTTTACCTCCTTGTTCTCACTTTCAGAGAGATCCTGAATCATGTCGAATGTTTTTCTCACTAGTCTCTTTCTCATTATTCGAACCTGGGATGAAATAAAGTAAATGCATTACAGTCAAAGAACAGGATCTTCTTTTTCAATCGAACCGCAAAGGATAGTTTGAGCAATTGACCAAAGTGCACCACCAGCATAGTGCAGATTGCTAAACAATACAGTTTGACATATAAAATGTAATTCATTCAAGCACGAAATCTTTTCCTTACAATTCGGCTCTCCTGCAGAATTTCTCGTGAAACATTAAGAGGAAGGTCATTTGAGTCCACCACTCCTTTAACAAAGCTCAGGTACCTCGGAAACTGAAATGCAAAGAAATTAGCATCAACTGGTTTGGAAAAAAAAAAAAGGACACTGCAACTCTAACCGGCACACAAAAGCACTCAGGCGTCAATTTAAAATTAGATTGCTTAAAGCTGGGATATAAACCTACACACACTCTTTTTCTGCCACTAAACACACATCATTCTTTTATTCTGCAGTAGACATTTTAAACATGATTCAAGAACCTCCCTTCTCTTCATGTGTAGTAATGCCAAGTAGGCAGCTCAAAGAATGAGAGACTATGAATTTGCGTATGAGAAACTTCATAATGACACAAGGAAAGAGATATGACAAGTTGCAAATCAAGCTAATATATAGAACTTACCAACTCTCCATCAAAATCATCAGAAATAAAGACACGCTTCACATACAATCGTATGTTCTTTGTCTTGGGATTGACGACATCTTCATTGTTAAGAGGAGCCATTCCAGGTATATACAGGACACTTCTAAACTCCACCTCACCCTGCACAAATTGTTAGATCAAAGTTAAAACATCAATATTTATAAACTGACAAATGACTAGTCATCAATTCAATATGATAAGTCAATACCTCTGTAGTGAAGTGAGTGTGGGCAAGTGGATCCAAGAACTCATTAAAAGTTTTCTTGTAGAATTCCTGGTACTGTTCTTTCTCAACTTCTTTTGGATTCCGCATCTACAATTTATTACGGGGAAAAGAGGATTATCCTAACCAGAACGACCACGAAAAAACTATCACAGATGAAAAAATATTACAATATTAAGAACTCTCACTGTAGTCAATAACTCACCCATATGGGTTTTGTCTCATTTGTCAATTCCCAATCCCAGTACTTCTCAGTTTTGGTCTTCTTTGTCTTTTTCTTTTCTTCCTGTCATTATAAAGAGAAAGGAAATACAAATTCCAGTACTGTCAATAAGCTGAGAAGAATAGACACATACTGAAGAGAATACACGGTAAGCACATAAGTCTGAAGCCATCACCTCTGGTTTTTCTTCTCCCTCTTTTGGTTCTTCCTCTTCCTCTACCTGTCAAAATTTACCAAATGAGAATTAGGGCCAGCAGCATAGGTGAATATTAGATGAGAAACTAGCACAACGAGTTGAAACCCCCTTGTCCCGGACCAATCCACAAAATAATAATAACAATAATAATCAACGAAGTTATCACGTGAGAATGCAAATTGTGACATACACTTAGCTTAATCATGACACAAAGCCGTACAACCACCTCGAACTGGTAAAGATTATTACTATGTTGTATAAAAGATGCAAATGTAACCAGTTTTTTAAGCAACATCCGCCTTCCCCCTATATCTGCCCCTGTCAATGGTACTCGAATCTGAAAACTTGAAGGTCTCAAAACTATAAATCTATCCAATCACCCACTCCCATCGTGAAAAAAAGTGTTACAGTAGCTTTGCTAACAAGAGGAGTAGTAGATGGATGATCTTGTTAAAGGTTAACGAAAGAGGGCTTCAAATATCAAAAACTTCAGAAAATATATTCATGAACAGGAAATTATCTATTAGCTGACACCACAAAAGATTTCTTCCAAAACACTAAATTAAAAAGAGGAGGTGAAGGTTAAAACAACCTTAGATTATACAAGAACCTTACCTCAATTGTTCTTGATTTCTCCTGCCATGTGTAAATTGGAAAAGAAACAAACTGTGAATAATTCTTCACCAAATCCTGGATCTTCTTGGGCTCTGAATACTCATATTTGTCATCGTCCTACAAAAAGATGATAGTCTATCAGATTGCACCTACCATAGGGAAAAAACCATACACAGTGTTCTCTACTGATCAATGTTAATATACTAAAGAAAATAAATCACAAGGTTATGATACTCCAAGTTAAACGTGTTACAATTCTCAACCTATTATAATGCAGAGAAGTCATCAGCTAACATGGTCAATGATGAATTTTAGGAACTTATCTTTACTTTATTGTAATAACCTGTAGTTCAGCAAAATTAGGAGAGGAAACAAAATGGAAGATTGACCATCACACATGCCCAACACAGGGGATTTAGGCACAAAACCACCAAGATAAAGGAGCAGAAGTATTGCAGTACCCTCAAATAAAGTGTAATTTGTGTTCCTCGAGATAGAAGGTTTTCAGGATTAGTTTCCTCTCTGATGACATATGAGCTACTGTCAGCCTCCGCCTCCCAAACATACTGTTTATCTGACCTTGGGCTCTTTGTGGAAACTATGACCTGATGTATGGAAAAGATCAAAAATAACAAAATCAGTGTAATGGAAATGGCTAATTTTTTAATTTTTTTGTAAAACCATATAAAATGAGCTACCTTTTGAGCAACCAGAAATGCAGAATAGAAACCAACACCAAACTGACCAATCAATCCATTGTCAGCTCCAAGGTCTTTGTTTTCCTATGGATAGGAAAGCAGCATAGTTCTTAGAGACAATAAATTCAAACCTCAATTAAAGTCAGAACTAGTAAAGTTACTCCACAACATGAAGATACACTTTAGTACCTTAAGTGCCTTTAAGAATTTTGAGGTACCACTTTGGGCAATAGTCCCCAGACAGTCTATGAGCTCCTCTTTGGTCATTCCAATACCAGTATCCCTGCATTATCAATTATTAGTCCCATTTACTAGGAATGCACTAATGTAGCAGCTAGATCTTAAGCCACCTACGTTACAGTAATAGTCCCATTGTCTGGATCAGGTTTGATGCGAATCTCTAGCTCACTGGAATCTCCAAGTAAAGAGGGCTCCGTCAAACTCAGAAATCTCAACTTATCAAGAGCATCACTAGCATTACTGTCCAAAGAAGAATCCGAAGTTAGCAGTAGCACATAAAGGAAATGAGGAAACTCTAAAAGACGAATACCAAGTATAATGAAGAGTTGAACAAGTGCATTCGGAAAAAAAATGAATCCTCTGGACCCAAAATAGGTCTCTTGGTAGCGACCAGTGCCAGATATCAACACAAAGAATTAAAATGTAAACTCCATGCCGACTGGTTTTTGAAACAAACATCTATCATGATTTCTATGTCATCTACAAGCAGTAACTATTAACCCATAACTCTACGAGATCAATGGTTAATCCCTCTTTTATCCCAATTTATGTTACATTTTTTCCTTTTTAGTCGGTCCCAAAAACAAGGACACCTTGCAATATTTAAAAATAATTTAACTTTTAAATTTCTCATTTTACCCTAAATCTGAGATGATTTAACGCCACACAAATATATATGGTAGTAACGAGTAGTGTACAGATGTCTTGCCACTGGGGAGAAGCAAACAAAGGAGAGAGATGCCCTCACCTCACAAGCTCTCGCAAGAATACCTCCTTGTGACTGTATAGACTGTGAACAATCAAGTCTAATAGGCGACTGACCTGCATCCGAGAAAGAGAGTTAGCAACAATAAAGTGGACATAGGACTATCAGCTAAATCAAACTAAGCATTCAAGAGCTCCTACAATTGACTAAAGATTGGATCTTTTCTATGTTAAAAACCAAACCAATGACTATTTCATAGATTGATTTCCTCATTGCCTAAAAAGAAACATCTAAATTAGAGCATCCAATTCCTCTTCAAATAACTATACCTCCACAACAAACTAGTTACAACTGACAATAAGAATCCATTGTATCTATTCAATGGATAAATACAGCTAAAAACTGAAAATTACAAACCAAAACCTTAAACTATGCAAAAGAAAGCGAAACCCACCTCAGCCTGATACTCATGGGTCTCCCCAGAACTCTCAGAAACTTCTTTTTCAGCGACAGCAGAAGCCTCACATCTAACCACTACTCTAGCATCTCTTTTATCATGTTTCCACTTCAACCCAGATTGTAAAAATCCATTCTTGATGTTATTCCTAGGCAAGAAAGTACTTTTAAGACAGACCCTATTGGTACTACCACTCCCCAATACAAAAGAAGGGGTGTAAGGCACTGAAGCCATAGGAGAAGTCAAACTCCTGCTTACTACAGGGGCCATTATCTAAACTATTTGAGAAACACCCACAAAGGATTTTGGTGCTTCTGAGTTTTTCTCTGTGTGTGTGGATAAAGGATTGGTTGGGAAAAGTGAAGTTGGGCAAGACTTGAGGGTTTGTGTAAAAACCCTGAAGTGTGGAGAAAGGGGTTTAAGGGGGAGGGTAGAGGGTTCTAGAAGTAAACATACAAATCGAGAGTTTGTTTTGGAGGTTTGTGTTTGAGAATTATAAGGTGAGGATGCTGCCGTGTCAGCAATCACAATATCTTGATATGTTTATTTTTTTTTTCTTTTTTCCAATTTACATGTTCTTTAATAGGAGTAACTTGTAAGTGCAAGCAATTTTTGCGTCTGGGTTTCTTCTGAAGAAATCATAGAAGTGTTGAAACTTTATCATTTTGCAATCTCTAGTCTAGAAAGGACTAGCTGAGATATGCCTAATGCTAGTAATAGGAAACTTTTAGGCATAGTACATCAACATATACTCAAAATTAGTTTTAGGCATAATATATTAACAATATTCAAAGTTGGTCTTAACGGGTAATTAAACACTTAAATTTTGAAAGTTCACATTTAGACATGTCAACTTGGTCTCACCTGACAACTAAACACTCCAACTAGATGTAACACCCCGTATAATTTGAGAAATAAATTCGTACTTTCGAGGTAAGACTAAGTATACTTAATGCGCTAAGAAAGAAGTGTTTTGAGGTATTTGAGTCACTCTATGATCATATTTAGGTTTGGACGTCAATCAAGTTGTAGAATGAAATTCGGAAAAAATAATTGCAAATTTCCTTTTTGAGATTCTTTGAAATTTAGGTCAAATGTCTCAAAAAATTTCTCTCAATCTAAAAGGAGACAAGGGGCCAACAACCTATCAAATTAAAGGTCTATGAGTCTAGTTTCCAGCGCATTAAATCATTCGCAAATACGACTTCAGAATAGAGAGATATTCGCATTTTCGCGAGATTGCGCAAGCAGGCACGTCAAAAACGGCTAAAGAAGCGGAAGACTATTTAAGTCCATTTGGTCGGTTGTTGGTCATCCAAATCCATTTTCTAGCAACTCTCTTCGTAAGAAACCTCTCTCCAACTCTTCTCTAAGTATTCTAAGTATTCTTAAGATAGGAAGCCATGGTTCAACATGGTTCTTAATGTCGGAAAGTCGAAAGCTTTGTGAAGCTTGTATTTTGGTGTCTTTCTCGGGTGTTGTGGTAGCTGTTTCGTGAAGTCGTTGTTTGGTAAGCTTCCTTTTGTAGTTTCTTTGGTTATTTAGGTTGGTTATAGGTGTGTTAACGTCAGTAGGTTGTTGTCTCGGAGTTTCTATCGTCGAATTCGTATGAATCTTGTCGGTTATGCCTTGTTCGTGTTGTCATCTTTGTTGAGTTTGTTGGCTGTGTTCTTGGCAGAATCTTGAAATGCCTTTAGGCAGTAGGTTCGTGACGTTGATGTCTCTAGCTCGACTAGGCTTGAAGCTAAGGTATGTTAGGTTTGTCCCTCTCTTTGTCGGCATAAATTCCATAAGTGTCAATGTGCGTGTTAGCTGTTTTGTGAAACTTTGTGTTATATTGTTATTTGACTCTTGTGTTGCTGTTTATATGATGATAAATATGAGTATGAGGTGTTGGCTTGGTTGGTGGTTCAAGCTTGAGTGCGGAGTGTCATAGTCATGGCAGTTGTTAGGCTCATGTCGAAAGATCGTGCGTGAGGCTTGTGATTCTTGTAGCAAGTTATAGATTTCTTGTGTGAATAAGATTAGGTGATTATTGACAAGGTAATGAGGGTCTATAGATATATTAGTATTACTTGGATTAAAACACAAAATGACAAGAATACCCTCTATTCAAACTTGTATTTTCTTGTTTCAAAAAGTAAAATCAAAGTATATAGTGTATAATTAAATCAGACCAAGTGTTTAATAAAAGCAATCTTTTCATTATAATTCTTGCATAACTAATTCCTATTTAATTTATTCCTGTAGTACTAATACTCGCATAACTCTAGTCAACAAGAGTCCCGAGGGCTCTACGACTACTAAACTTGTTATTCCTGAGTAGTACTCTTTTCGTCCCAATTTATATGACACCCTTTTTTTAGTCTGTCTTAAAAAGAATATCACTTTTTCTATAATTAGAATTAAGTGGACTTAAAAATTTTGTTTTATCCTTAATAAAATAATTTATAGTCACAAATATCTACGATTTATTTTAGATCACACATTTCAAAAGTATTCTTTTTTATTAAACTTTATGTCAAGCCAAATGGCAACACATAAATTGAGACGGGGGAAGTAGTTAGTTTGTTCAAATTATAAGGGAGCAAATTAATGGTAAAGGGGTAGGATTATTACTAAACTCTGCAGTCCCATTCATTATGTTTCTCTTTTTCTTTTTGGAATTTATTTTTAGGTAGCTAAATAAGTAGCTCACGGTCACGTGAATCTTAATAGTTTAGTTGGTTGGTTATCTGAATTTTCACCTTGTTGAGGGTTCAATTCTTTATCTTGTGATTTCCTCCCCTATTTTCCTTACCCCCATTTAAAAAATAAATAAATAAATAACTCACAGAAGGAATTGTTGGGGGAGGGGGGCAAAAATGATTTTTATTTTAAAAAGAAAGGTAATCCCTTGGTGAATGAGGGAATGAACATTCAAGAGACTTCAACTATTAATTAGTTTGAATGATTTTTCTGTTACAAAACAATAGAGAAGTGATTTTTGACAAGCCAAAGTATATCAACTTCTTGACCAGCACAACACAAGAAAATACCTTTCACTAGTTTGCAAACAAGACAAGTTTCTGCATTAAAAAGTGCATCAGCAACAGCTAATTGGTCTCTTTTTCACCAAGACTAGGTACCAGCAAATATACTTATAAGCAGTGTAATTGTAAAATTTACTGGTGATACACTAGCACTTTTGGATGTTCACTCCTACTATAAGAAATTAATACTCTTCCAAGTCTGTTTACTAAGGAGTGAAACATTGATTAGACCCCACTTTTTCCAATCATGATTAGATCAGGCTGGTAAAAAATGCTGCTGCTGTTAGACTCAAAGGAGGGTAGAGTGTAAGCAACCTTGCCTCGAAGGTAGAGGCTTTTTGCGTGATGTTTGAGTTTAAAAAACTAAAAGCTCTTGGCCTTATTTTATAAACTCTAGACTGTGTTGTCGCAGTTCAAGTCCATGATGCATATTGCTTGTTTTGGTATAACATATATCACGGACTAGCCCCTTGTTTATGTCATATCGAGTCTAAAAGTGCACGTATCATGTGATCTTGTATAACACTTCATCTTTCACTGACTTTTCTTTCATAATTGTGGTGTTCGGGTCAGCTTGCACGCACCTCAACTAATTCTACAAGGTATCTGCTACCTTCCACTAGTATAAGTTCGGATAACTCTATCCATCAAGACTTGGACAAATAACAAGAAATCACCTACTATTTTTTGTTTCCATTAAATCATGAACCTAAAGCCTCACGATTCTCAATTAGTTTCATTGAACACTAATCTTCCCTCTATTATGAGCATCATGTTCTTAACATCTTACTCATTAACTACTAACAGTTATGCAAAGTGGTTACATCCCTATCCTAGGAAATGCTAATCAAACTATCAAATCAAAAATCATGTTCCAAAATGTTTGTTATAAAACAAGATGTTGGAATATATATTGCTTTAATAAGATCTCTCCTATGCTTTTTCTTTGTTAATAAACATTTAAAGGTGTCACACCACATCTTTTGTGGCCCCTTTTAAAAGAGCAAATCCTGGAGTATAAAAAGCAATATTCTTCTTCTATTTAATTATGAAGAAACTCATTTACTCACTCTCTTAATCACTTTATCTTGCTTTTGCACCTCTATTTTAGATCTTCTAATCTTCAAAAACAAAGTTTAGAACAAAAAATCATGTAAATGGGGGTCCATAAATCATTTGCATGATAAAGAATGTTACCAAAAGAACTAACAATCTTGAGGAATGGACTGCATATGTAGGGACCAATACTAAAATAAAGAACATATTCATATCACAAAACATGTAGGTAGTGAAGTAATATTTCAATGTGGTCCATACATTCTGCAAATGTCTCTCAGTTTTTCACCCTTTACTTTTTTTCCTTTTCCTTTTGCTGTTGTGTGACACTTACATTACAGAAAGATTATCAGAAGAAGAAAAAAATGTGCCATTCAAACAAAGAAAAAGGAAAAGGAAAAGGAAAACTAAAAAAAAAATTTGCTTTTTGCAGACAATTTGAAGACTTTAGTTGTATTTAGTCCTCCTCTGCTAGTGTCTGTTTCAAACAGTCAATATTGCACAATGCTACTGATCTCATCATGTCTCCAAATCTGCAATCATTCAAAATCAATAGTCAAAATACAGCATCATGTCATTGCTAATCATATTGTAAGACCATAAGTTAAAAGGCGTCCACAGTGCACAGAAGAATTTTACACTATCAGGACACCTAAGTAGTTAACGTGGAAAAACAAGGTAGGTTGTTGCTACGACATGTCAAAATATATATTGATAGTGTAAAAATTCTTTTACCGATCAATGCTGTTCCGCCCTCTCTCAGATTGATCAGTGCTAATTCTTGATTTCCCAAAGTAATCCATGCTTTTTCTTGGTTTTTCCCTCTTGTCAACACTAATTCTTGGCTTCATTAACCTTCTGTCTGTGCTTGGCCTTATTGAAATGATCTCTTTTTGTTCAGTACTGATTCTTGATGACTTCTTCTCAATCTCTTCAATACTTGGTCTGCACTTAATTTCATTTGTAATATCAAGAGTGTAATCTAAGTCAATTATACTTTCCTCAAGCTCAACAGTTTTGCAATAATCTGCTGATTGTCTTTCCACTGAAGTTATGAACTTCTTGAGATGAGTGAAAAACTGAGGAAAAACTTGTAAATCACAGTGATTTCCTCCATTTACCCATAAGGGTTCATACTTCATTTTACTGAGCTCCCAAAGCTTTTTACCATGTGAAATATCAACTACTTCATCTTCTGTACCCTGCAATGCCACAAAAACAAGAAACACGATATACTCCTCCGATCCATATTATCTGTCTTTTAAGGTTTCTGCACGCTCCTTAAGAAATTCGTGTACTAGTAATCAAAATTTAGTTTGCCAAAACGACTAATACTTGAGATTCGGACACTTACATGAATCACAAGAATGGGACAACTAACATATGGGATTTTATCAATGTTCTGCAGAAAACAGAAAGAAAAAAAAAACCAAAAAGAGAAATTTGTTACTGCTAACATACAAAATCAAGAAACTTAAACTAACTATTGAACTGAAAATGTTGCTAACCTTGTACATATCAAGCCAGAGAGAATACTTTATACGATACATAACTCGAAGCCCAGAAAGTATAGCACTTTGCAGAATTACACCCCTAATTTGAGGCAGTTTTGTGGCTAATTCAAGAGTTGGACCACTTCCAATTGATTGTCCATATAATATAATGTCTTCCTCCTTCACTTCATAAATCTCTTTTAGACATTTGTAAACAGCTTCTATATCAGCATATGTGTTCTGCTCACTTGGCTAGTTACACAAAAGCAACATACAAAAAACTTAAGATCACAGTTCTAACTTCTATACACTGACAGCGTAAAAGAACAGTTACTCTACATGTCACCTAAAAGATAACTACAAGTAACTGTCCGTTATAAGTTGAACTAGTTATTCACAACAACAACAATAACTACGCCTCAGTCTCATACAAATTGGAGTCAGCTATATGAATCCTCACCCAGAATTGGAAGAATGGAGTGATTAGATCACATGTCTTTGTGACATAAACGTGATTACAACTAACCAAACTTAGAACTAAATATTATTTTTTTTCCAAGAAAAGTAGGAATTAATGCATTTCTTGTCCAAAACTATACTTCATCAAGGCATTTATTTAATACATAATATTAGCTAAGTCTTGTTGTAAAGCTCAAAGTATAGTTTGATTATTATACTCTTAATTCCAGCTCATAAAAATAAGACATAACATGTATACTAAAACAAAAAATTGCTTACTTCTCCATTAGACCTTCCATATCCAGCATAATCATATCTGCAAGAAAATCAATCTAAAAAGATGAACCAAGAAAATAACCAAAAAAAAAGAGAGGAATTCACATGAAACTATGAAGAAATTACCCCATGACATTTACGCGTAAACGATCACTAAGTTCGACGAAAAACTGGAACATTTGGCCAATATCAGCTGCATTGCCATGTGAGTAAAGAAGTGTCATTGTTGCACCTTTGTTCCTAACAAAAACAGCAAAAATGTAATGGCCCTTCTTTGTTTGGAGAATTGAAACTTCACCCTTTTCACTTTGAGGAACTCCCAAGAGTTTCAACTTTTGTGTCCCTTCATCTAAATCAACCTGATATGATGGCTCTGGTGGGAAAAATGCTAACTTTGCTGCAATTGTTGATGCAGCACCACCCATTTTTTTAAAAAAAAATTTACAAGATTTTGTGTGAATTTTTTTTCCTAAATCCTTAGAGAACAATAGGTATCATTCTTTGAAAGGATTTTCAAGAACATTTTTTTTTGTGTGTGTGGGTTTTTGCCTTTTCTTTGTTGAAGGAAAATGGCTAGTTTTGCAAAAGATGAAAAATTGTTCAAATGGAGAAGTGGACTATGGAGCAGAGTTGTTGTCCTTAAAAAGACAATGCCTCTAATAAATTGGTTTAAAGCTACTTTAATGACAAAATCAAATTAATTTAATTGAGTGGATTAGTTTGAGGCCTTGTGATAAAGTGGTTTGTATGTTTGCTATAAATATTAATTTAAATCAGACTTTTAGAATCTCCCATATGTATATTTTAGATCATTTTTCAGTTATTAATAGTTAATTTTTTTAATAATTTAGGCGCATATATTGAATATTTCACTAGGTATCTGTCAGGAACAAAGTCAGAAATTTGTAATTATATTTATGAATATTTGCGACGATAGCGGGAATTTCAAAAAGAATGTTCAAGATTCATATACATTTCTAAAAAGTAATCGTTGACATATATATACAATATTATTTTCTATACACGTTATAATTTTTTGATAAAGAGTTTTTAACTGACCACCCTTCTATCCTATGTAGCTACTCTACTGCTTACGGGTTCAACAGATCATTTGCTTTGAAACTCAATATTTGCGCTAAAATTCCACTTTATGTGTATAAATAATTATTTAGAACCCCCTAAATTACCTTTTCTAGAATTCAACACTCATAAACTAAGAATTTTAGTTCCACCATCGGTACCTGCTACCTCTACAAACACTGGTGGTAATTGTTTAGACAATAATATATCAAGTGTAATCTCATAAATAAGATCTAAGAAATCTGAAAGGATACAATATACGTAAAATTTTCACCTGACATTTTTTATTTGTGCTAGAATTTAAACCATGATCTCCCATAATTTTGATTTTTATCTCACTTTCATTGACTAAGCCACATGTTGAGTTATTAATAATGTTTAATTTACATACTCTTATGTAATTGTGGTGTCTGCAAGTAAACTTAAACAAAGATTATGAATTAACCACTTTGTTGCCTAATAGTTTGAGTCAATGATGTTAAGTATTGTCCAAGTAATAATCATGAGGTTTTAACATGGTATAGCCACTAACACCAAAAGTAAAACGTGATTAGAGCAGTAATTAATTAAATGTTCTCTCAAGAAATGCACACATCTTCGACTTACTGAGGACATATTTCTTAATAAAAAGGTATGAAAATTAAAAATTAGGGCAAAAAAATAGTGGATAGCCGAGTGTTGTAGTTCTTTTATATGGGTGAAGCAGGAATACTCTCATCTCCTCGTGTTTTCCTTTTTAGTAATATTCACATAATATCTTATTCTTTAATTTTTACTGCTTTCAATTGCTTCTTCACGTTATGCTATTCTGCTGACATTATTTTTTTTCTTTTCAATTCTGTTTTGATTAAAATTATTTTGAGTTGAGGTTCTACGAGAAAACGGTCTCTCTACACCTACAAAGATAGAGATAAGGTCTGTATGCATCTTACCTTCCCCATCCCCGGTGGCAGAACCAGAAACTTAACAAAGGGTGTGCAAATTTTCTTTTCAGTTGTATTAAGGGTGTGCAAAATTAAATATACGCTCATAATAGCTTAATATCTGCACATAATTTTCCGGTGAAGAGTGTGCAAAATTAAATGTATACTCATAATCGCTAATATTTAACCTCTGTACATTACATAAATTTCTAGCGAAAAAAATATACAAAACCACTTTTCACTTAAAATAACTTTATTTATCTCATAAATTTCGCTTATAAAATTACACTAACATATTATTATTGTTGGTCTCACAAGAAATGTTAAGTCAAAAGAAGCAGAAGGATCTTTGATAAGATATTATGAACAACAAATCCCCACTTAATTAGCACAGAAATTAAAGAGGCTATTGATTGACAATTTCTAAATAACCAGAATTAAGAAATCAATTAAAAGAACCTAAAAATGGCCCCATTTTAAAGCAAGTATTCATACCATTGTGGGCCTAAAGTTGTTAATGTATTGGGGAACCAATTTATAATCATACCTTTTTTTTTTTCTTTTTCCTTTTTGACCTAGGTGTTAGTGCGCTCGTGAATGTTTTAATCTTAATTTTTTTATTTAAAAAAAAAAATAATTCTTCAAGTAAATTTTGACATTTTGAGGGTTTTTTTTTCTTGGTAGTTTCATGTGAATAGTATTTTCTATCTCAAATTATTTATCATAATTTTTAAA
>JACEIK010004409.1:102223-117354 GCA_018107945.1 Datura stramonium
GTTGCAGTTTTCATGTGTGTACCACGTACCATGATGCTAATTGACAGAGTCCTACCAGTTGCTGACTCAAGCAGCGGAGAAGAGTGACATATAAAGTCAATTAGCGAATTAACAAGGATAGCAGATTGACAAAATAAGGCGCAAGATCAATATATCAAGAGAAAGCCACAGAGAAAAACGTTGAACGTGACAGAGTGGAAGAAGAGAATTGTTAAATGTGGTCGATAGTCTTGAGGACATGTAAGGTAACGGCTCAATGCAAAAGGACGTAGGAAGGACACATGGTATATATTTGGCAAGAAAGTACAAGGGTGCAATTCTAATAGCCCAACATACAGCAGTGTTGGTCTGAAATCCCAAATATACCCATGTTCGAACACTAATATCTTCCAAAACAACCACAGTTTTCAAGTCCCTGAGTGCAAAACACAACGTCACAAAACAAATGTTCCAGTTTTACCACTGTGATGATGACAAAAGTGTACCAGTTCCCTCTTGTTAATAGTTGTAAAATAAGAGAGATGGACGAAGTAAAAGTAGCGGAAGTTATAATTTAAACCTGTTGCAATAAAAGGATAATCACTTTTGGAGTAGTTTCCCCACAGCTTTTGGCTTGTGATTCTAAGCTTTTGTGACATGATAGATTTAATGCAAAGTGCTTTGTGCAATTTATAGTGCAATGACAATAGGTAATTACATCTGTCAGAACTGCATATGAGTTATGACAATCAAATCCAGCCAGTATTACCTACCTACAAAGAATGCCTATAATCGTATCCACTGCTGGCGTTATGTTTGATAGCTCATGGGAGAAGCGATCTTTTTAGGATAACATATTTTATATGCCTGGCACTATCCAGGATAAGTGCCACAAAAGAGAAGCTCGCAAAGACATTTTGAGGTCAGTGCTCCAGGTACAGAATAAGAAGTCTCTTGTGGGCATTCGGAAGAGCCAACCTATACTTGTTTAGCCGACCTATGGAACAGGCTCGTCTTTCGTGAATAATTTTTCTGCATATAAAGTTGGCTTTGATTTAGTCATTTTATTAGTAATACTCCCGATGTTTCAAATTAATGGCGTAGTTTGACTAGGAATGGAGTTTAAGAAAGAAAGACTTTTGGAAGTTGTGGTTTTAAACATGCCATTAAGGATAAAATACAACATTCCCAGTGTACTCCCACAAGTGAAAAATGGAAAATTTAAAGTTAAATTGTTTCCAAATAGTAGAATATGTCATTCTTTCGGTAACATACTAATATGGACATAGTGCCAGTGCTAGCCTGACACATAAAATGGAACTGAAGGAATACTTACTGTTTAGGCACACACGAGAAGTTCTAGCAATTGTTAAGCATAGATGATTTGAGAGATTAACAACAGCTTTACAGAGAACTAATAGTTCCTCGAGGTTGGTTAAGAGATCAGCAGAAACTTCTCAAATTACAAGTAGTAGTTTGCATCTTTCTTCCTTGTTCTGCATAGACATGACTGCCATCTAAAGTACATTAATTATGTCAAGCATTAACATTTAACAGGCATCAGCTAGGCTGATTGACGATATATTACTCAGAATATCCTACCAATGTATGACCCTTTGACTAGTTACATTATTATATGACGCTACGACTGGGGCTTGTTTATATGTCTGTTCTTTCTATAGCTCATATCAGTTACAAAGAAAATATGCAAGTTTGCTAAACGGAAGATAATATAGAGCAGCCTTTAAGCAAGAGCGAGAAATCATGAAGCACAACATGTGAACACGAGATAAATTTTCGCTTATTGCTGACCTTCAACTCAGATGATGGCATTAGTCAGCTCCTTGATAACTTGAACAAATGTAGGTTAAAGGATAAATTCCAGACTGACCAAATGAGCTGCTAGTCTGAGCAGCTCCAAGAATTCAAGCCATAACAGCTCCAGCATTCATACAACTGGCATGCTTCTACTGGCTGCTGAACTCTAGGATCCACAAGGACAGCTGGCTATGTGTTTCTCAGGATCTGCAAAAAATCATCTAAGACAGAATCAAATACACTTACAATTTATTCTAACAAGAAACCACATCTGATGATGATAAATCTCCCCTGCTCCACATCTTTTGCCTGAGACAGAAGTGAAAGGGAGTCAAAAGCAGAGGCCAGTTAACATACCAACAGTTGTGACCTTGACAGGTCCACGACAGCCCTGTAGGAGAAGACAAACCAAAGACATGTGGTCGATTTAATAAGCTAGGATAAATAAAGATGAAAATGAAATGCATGCTTGTCTTTTCTCCATATAAAATGTGCTTGTCAGGGGACATAATTTCCCTATGACCTCATCTATTAAGTCCATATAACTGCAAAGTTAGTGCAACTACAAACCTTTCCTGCCAAAAAAATTTTAAGCCGGGTATGAGTTATTGAATAGGTCCACATACCTTATAAAATCAAGTCACAGCTGCTAGGAACTTTTCTCGTAACATCACATGAACCAAGAAGCTCACATATTGCAGTAGAGCACATTAATCACCCTGAATTGGTGTCTCATACACTTAACCACAATTAGAATCAGTATCTAATCCACACTTAATCATCAAAGAGGACAACTGGAACACAGAATTGCGATCACAAATACGACGGAAACTGTTAAGCATAACAAAACAAATTTGTGAATCAACAGATATGCCATGAAACAACATCATTCGCAGAAAAATCTCCACGCCAGCTAGTAAGTTTCTTTTGCACAACCTATTAATCACAGCACTATAATCTCTAATAGAGATTTCAAAGCCCTTCTCAATCATCTTCTGGAACAGAATCACTGCATTATGCAATGATCCTTTTGCACAATGTGCTTTTATTAGAATTGTGTAATCACATTTCATCAGGCCAACATCTTGGAGTGTAGAAAATAGTTCCTCGGCATCCTTTAGCTCTCCATGTGTACATAAACCATTAAGGAGAATGTTGTACGTGGCACGGCTTGGCTGCAGTTTGTGCACCGCCATCTCTTTATGTAATTGGAAAGCACCTTTGATATCTCGAGCTTCGCATAAACTTTTAATAATGGTGTTGTAAAAAACTTCATCAGGCTGAAAGCCATCCGGTAACATACTCTTTAGTATCCGGACAGACTCATGCATCTGCCTTCTTTTACAGAGGCATTTCAGTATCACTGTGTAAGTAACATGAGTTGGTTCTATGCCCCTTGCTTTCATTTCCTCTAGCAACTCAAAAACGGCTTGCATTTTTCCATCTTCACCATAGGCATCCATAAGAGTTGTGTACGTCCTCGCTGATGGTATCAACCCATGTGCACATATCGTGTCGACCCACTTTCTTGCATCATCTAACTTTCTGGCTTTGCAGAACCCATATATTAAGGAATTGAATGTAACTATGCTTGGCGTTATTCCTTTCCCTGTTATTAGTTCGTATACCTGAACAGCCTCACCGATGTCACCAAGTTTTGCATATCCATCAATCATAATATTACCCAAAAAGATATCATCTATTAAGTCGCAGTTTATTAAAGCGTCAAACAAAACTCTTGCCTCACATATGTACCCTTTCTCGCAGAAGCTTTTGAGAATAGATCTATGAGCAACAATATTTGGAATAATTCTCTTACAACACATATCTTTGTACAATTGAAAAGCCATCTCAACCAATCCTAGCTTACAAAGGCCTCGAATGAGAATCGAGTACATTATATGATCCGGTTTACGACCACTGCTCTCTATCTCGTGGAACAAATTCAAAGCTTCATCTAAGCGTCTGCTTTTACACAAACTGCTAAGTAACATGTTGTCTGTGATATCACTGGCATGGACCCCATCCCTTGAAATCATCTCCTCTCTCAACTTAATACCCTCATCAATATTACCTGCCTTGCGATATACACAGTTCAACATTGTATATGTGAAAATATCAGGATTTATGCCTTTATGAAGCATTTCATTAACGAACTTCTGGACACCATTCATCATACCAAGCAAATGAAATCCTTTGGCGAGGACATTATAAGTTACCAGATCAGGCTCTAAACCATGTTTCTTCATATCATCTGTGAACTCCAACGCTTCTTCCATTGCACCCGCCACGCTTAACCCATGAATGAGAATATTGTAACTATATACATCAGGATGTAATCCACACTTGAACATCATACAAAAGAATGACTTAGCAACGTCTACAGAACCCATTTTAGAGGAACTCGACATAAGAGTATTGAAAGACACAACACAAGGCCCAGACTCTCTATGTTCAGTCCCTCGGACAAAATCAACTGCTTTTTGCATCAAGAATTGTTTGCACAGGCCATCTGTAAGAATGGAATTAGTATACTCACTCGGGTTTATCCCACTGGCTTTGATGTCATCATAAATATCCCAGATTTGATCAGTGTGCCTCAAATTATACAACAAATTATTGTACGTAAATACTGAAGCCTGGAAGTCGAAATCTTTCATCTTCGAAAAAACAAAGAGAGCATCATTAACCATGTGACAACGGGAATAAGCAGAAGCCAGAACATCCCAGACAACATGATTAGAATCCCATTTCTGAAAGCGAATCAAAAGCAGCTCGCAGATTGAGTGAGCTGAACCAAAGCCTGATTGGAAATCACAACAAATCTATATAAACAGAAAAATGAGCAATGTAAGAAGCACTCCCTCTGTCCCAACTTATGTGATGCACTTTCGTTTTACTTTGCCCCATAAAAAATGATACTCCCTCTGTTCCAATTTATGTGGCATAGTTTGATTCGTCACAAAATATTAAGAAAGAAACCAAAACTTTTGAAAGTTGTGATCTTCAACACGCCATAACATTTATACAAGGGTTTAAAGCCAAATTATTTCCAAATATAGAAATGTGACTAGTAAGAAAATAGTTTAACACTTCTATATTTAGAAACAACTTTAACTTTAAACTACAAATGTTCTTTTAGACTACAAGTTTCAAAATCTTTCTTTTATTTGGGGTGCCCATTACATAAAATGTAACAGAGGGAGTACCTATTTACACTATACTAATAACAAAAATAGAATTTTTAATGACATAGCAGAGAACCCAATACCTTCTTGTTGAACTAAATGTTGTAAATGGAACTTCAAAGCTCTGAACCGCTGCTTTTTAGCCAAAATATGAGCAACAACAATGTAGGAAACTCTGGAATGATTAAACCCATAATCATTTCTCAACAAGAAAAAGAACTCAAGGGCAGATTCGGAATTTTCAGCACTCAGTTTCTCAACAATGCCATCTATTTCCGATGAATTCAGCTCCAAGATTAAGTTTTTAAAACATGGGTCACCTCGTAAAAGCTTTGCCGAGCCTCTAATGCAATGAGTTTGGAGAAAAAAGTTGAGGATCTTTGAAATTGCAGTTCTGGTGGTTGTCGTGGTGGTGGGTGGTGGTTCAGACTGGTCGACGGCGAGGTTGGCGGTGGAGAAAGAGGGTTTAAGGAGGAGGAAGGAGGAGGATAATCGAGGTTTTAGGGGTGATTTGAGGGTTAATCGAAGCATTAGGAGAAGAAGAAGAAAAAAGAATGGGAGGTTTACAGGGGTTTAGGGTTTAAGAGATAAAAGAAGAATTATTGGTTGTGGGAGAGACAAATGAAACGAAGTCGTTCTGACGCTTTTCTTTTTTTCATCGTAATTACTTGTTTTTGTTTTTTAGAAATAAACAACTCCAATTGGTACAACTGTTTTATTAAGAAATTAAATTAAGAAAGTAATCCCTCCGATTCAATTTGTTCGTCTTATTTACTTTTTTAATCCCTTTAAAAAAGAAAAAACGGTCAAAAATACACATTTACTTTAGTATATTAGCTAACTTTGCTCCTGATTATACTATAGGGCCAAATATACCCCCGCCGCTAACAAAGTATATAAAATTGCCCCTCAATTGGATGAAATTCCCCAAATTGACTTAAAGTACCTAATTTCAATTAAATTACCTATTTTTTCTTTAAATTCAAATCCACACTAAACTAAATAAATTCATTAGGATTTAATTATTCAAAGCAAAACAAGTTCTCAAAAATTATTCAAAGACAAAGCCTTAAAAATAAAACAAGTTCGATCAAACAGTTATTTCTCCTCCAAAAATATTGGAACAAACAAAATAACAACCAAATATTTACCAAACCAGGCTTCATCGTTCTTAATATGAAGAGATTTTGATAAATATTTGATTTCTATTTTGTTTGTTCTAATATTTTTTGAGGAGAAATAACTGTATGATCGAACTCCTTTTATTCTAAGGTTTTTTCTTTGAATAATTTGAGAACTTGTTTTGTTTTGAATAATTAAATCCTAATGAGTTTATTTAGTTTAGTGGATCGGGTTTGAATTGAAAGGGAAAATGGGTAATTTAATTGAAATTGGACATTTTAAGTCCATTTGGGGGATTTCATCCAATTGAGGGCAATTTTGTTTACTTTGTTAACGGCGAGGGTATATTTGGCCGTATAGTATAACCAGGGGCAAAGTTAACTAATATACTAAAGTAGAGGGGTATTTTTGACCCTTCTCCCTTTAAAAAAAACATTTCTTTACTTTTTTGACAACTCTTTAATTCCAACTTTACACCTGACATATTTAAGACTTCAAGATTAAAGAGCATTTTAGTACATTTTACGTATCTTTAGTTTTTGACCACACGATTCATTTTCTTTTTTACTTTCTTAAACTTCATGTAAAATTAAGATTATACAAATAAATTAAAATAGAGAAAGCATTAATTTTTTCCTTTTTCCTACCTAAACGATAGTGATATTTTAGGTAGGACAAAGGAATAACTAATAGTTAAAGTATGTTTTGATAAATAATTGGTGTAATTCAGATAAGAAACTCACCCCTTAATAGTTAGGCCACCACGCCCTTAAAGTCTATACGCGATAAATAGATTCCTGAAATCAATACATATTTGCTTACTTGAACATACTTTCTTTTCTCGCAAAGAAAGGAAATGGTTCATTCCACAAAATAAAGAGCTATTGCGCCATATCCCTTCGATTGCTTCACAGTGAAATCGTAGAGACTTCCTATCTTGTTTTCCACATGATTATTTCCTCCATTGATATATACAAAACTCACATGATATATGGAACTCGAAAAATCAGAATACTTTAAATGTGTTTATGACCTTCACTCTTTCTTTTTTTTTTAATTTTTGATCGAATGTTTAGTATTTATATTGAGTTTCAACTAATCTAGATTAATTGTGTTATGTAAGACTTATTCCAGAGGAGAGCGTTTTAATCAAAAGAAATTCCGTACTCAAACTTAAAAATAAAATCTTTAATTAAAGATGAAAAAAAAATTGTTTTACTAATCTTTGTTAAAACAAACATAATAATAACTTGCAAGAGGAACATCATTTTCCAAAGATAGCATTATATAAATGAGAACAAAAATGGATGAGATATCAATATAATTACAAAATTATAAAATAAAATAAAAATTGCAAAAAAGGAAGGATGAGATGTATATATAGAGTGAGTAATAAGTCTAGTTACACTTACATTGAAGTAACATTTGAACTAAAAGCATGGTTAAATTATAATGATTTTTTAAAAGTGTTTTCAAGCTTTATACTCACTCTAATTTAACTCTCATTAATTTTCTTTAAAGTATTTTTGGGTGTTTAATATTATATTTTTCATATGAAATGCTTTTTAGGAGGATAGAGACTTAATTTTCATGAAATCTACCTGCTTAATAATTAGCACAAACAATAAAAGTAAAACAGGGATGAAAAGCTTAGTTATGGTAAGTTATAGTAAAGTATTTTTTTTTTCGAGTTTTATATTTAAACTATTAGATGTGCGATTTTTTATAACTATCATCAAATATTTATCGAAACACACCTCAGCTATGAGTTGTTCATTTTTCTTATCTAAACGATGATGATATTTCAAGAAGGAAAAAGAAACAATTGATAGTTGAAGTGTGTCTCGATAAATATTTGGTGATGTATATTTCAAGTAGGAAAAATGAATACCTGATAGTTCAGGCAGGAAATTCAAAAAATTGAAATATTTAAAGTGTGTTTTTTATCATTAACTCTTCAAATAATTTGTGTTAGTCTAGTACTATATTTATTTTTTTATTTTTTGGTTCTTTCTCGTTTGTTTTCCGGTACTCTCATTGATCCTGATTAATTCAAATGTAGGACTCAAACCACTAAAAACTTACTCCTACCAGATGTTTACGCCAAATCATCTGATACATTATATGTGTTTAAATATATATAACCATCACTTAACCATAATTAAATAATGTATATTTTAATTTTATTAAATCACTTGATCATGGTTACTTGAATTAGTTTGGTATAAATACCCAAATTGAGTATAGATAAGTATAATTATCGTTCGAACTCGATACTTATATAATTAAGAATACATAAATCTTATTCATTCCACAGCGACCGGTCCTTGTTAGTTTAAACATGACAATTTCATGCAAAACATTCTCTAAAACTTTTAACATTATTTAGCAAAAAAATCTTGGAGCTTCTGGAAATGAAAGACTACAAATTTCCATTTTCAAACAAGTAATATTTTACAATCCATAAACCATTTTCAAATCAAAATTTGCTTCAATTATAAGTCTAATTAAAAGTTGCCTCATTATGAGATATTCACATTCTACCAACTTCACCTTTTAATTAACATTAATTCTTACTTCAAAAAATCCAATCTTTATATATTTCATTCATCTTTCTCACATCTTTGCAATCCATAGCCACTTTTAACTTCCTTCAAACAACACCAAAAAAAAAAAAAAAATGTCTAAGCAAAGTGTGAGAAAACACTATGCATTAGAGAAACATAGGGAAAAAGAGAAAACAAGAAGCAATAGTAATAATAATAATAATAGTAGTAGTACTAATTTCTTATTATCTAAACATTGGAAGAAAATTTACCCTATAGGGTTACATAAAACAGGCTCTTCTCTTTCACTTTCTTCACTTTCTTTATCTTTATCACAAACTTCAAATGATTCTTCTGTTACTGACTCTTCTTCAATCACTCCATTGGATCAAAAGATCTCTCTAGCACTCCGATTAATCGCGTCAACCACGGAGAAAAGAGAGGGTTCAACCACATTGTCACCCAACAAGAATGTGGCTCGAACAATTAGTCCAACTCATAACCCTAATCCAATTAGTAGTAGTAGTGAAGAAGAGCTCATGAGGAGGTGCAATTGGATAACTAGTACTAGTGGTAAGTTGTTTCTTTTTTGATTTGCTAGTTTTTTTAGTTTTCTTTAAATGTTGTTACTATTTGAATAATATGTCTTCTACTCTGCTAGTTTTCATTTTATGTAGTTTTCATTTTATGTGACGGTATTTGACATGAGATGGAGCTAATTAAGATATTGTTTGGACTTATATATGCTTTTCTTTTCATATGTCAATTAACTTGTCTGAGGTGAGCTTTGTGGTTTGTGGTTTTAAATATGACGTGACATGTACATTACTAAAAGATTACTACTTTTTTTCATTCTAATTTTCACAATGAAAAATGTTAAGTGGTTGTTCTTGTAGATATTTGATTGAATCAGTAAGAAAAGAAAAAATAATAGTGTTTTCACATTAAAAAAATCATAAAGCTTTCCACTATTTCTGCGAGAATCTTTTTCCCACCAAACATTCTCCCAATGAACTGATTCAGTGAAAAATAAATAAGAAAATCATATTTTATAATATAAATTTTTCATTAATTCATGTGAGAAAAGTCTCTATTTCTAAAGCTATACGTAAAATAAAAAACATGATAATGAGAGTTTAGAGCAAAATTGTTTTGAAATATAGAAAGTTTAATTTATGTCATCTTTTATTGGAACAAACAAAAAAGAGATGTAGTTCTCCAGTCAACACTACATGTTGTGGCAGATAAGTTATGTTACTTTTAAGATAACAAAATTTATTTTTTATGAAGGAAGACGACTTAGATAACTTATATATATGCCAATTTTAATATTTAATACTTTTTAAAATTTATTAATGGGATAATTTCCAGTAGTTGTTATAATATGGTCCACAAATAAATTCAAGCATCGGTTTGTATATGAATACGTGAGTTATATTAAACTCAGTAAATTATAAATTAATCACTTTAAATTTTTATTTTGGAGAAGGAATAATTAACTTCGTAAAATTTAATCGAAACTTGAACATTTGTATTGGTATGCATGGGTAGCCTGTAGCCGGTATCGATATTAGATCTATTCACATTGCATGTTCCGATCGTTACTTTTTTCTTGTTGGACTCATTGCTTGGGTAAAGTTTCTCAACATATTTGAAACTGAATTGGTTATCCATAAAGACAAAGGAAGTTTTCACCTAGTTCCGCTTCTTGCTTTTTCAATTCAGAAAAACTTATCGGAAATTCCGATTAGGTTGGTCCGACCAAAAAAAATATAGAATCTTTGGGTACTGTTTGGCCGAACTAGGCTATCTAGTGATTTACAAACACTCTCACATGTATGCTTTAAAGTTAAAAGTTCTTAAAATACTACTAGAAACACGCGTTTTATCAACGAACTTCCACTGAAAATCCATCAGAAATGCGCTCGATAGAAATATGTGTCAGAAAAACCGCATATTTTTTTTAAGTAGTAAAATATATATTTATTCGAAATGCATATATTGTCAGGAAAAAAAAATTAGTAAATGTAGTGATATCCCATATTAAATATAAATTTAATTGAATTTGCTATATGCAGATAAGGTTTATGTGCAATTCCATGATGAATGTTGGGGAGTTCCTGTTTATGATGACCAGTAAGTAATATAATTTATGATTTTATAACTCAATTTACTAAAGAGAAAATCTCGAATTCTGAACTCCGAATCCTGAATTTTGAACTCCGATGATTTACACTATATTGATGATAATATTAAAAATTTTATTAATCAAATAAATAAATAAATTGAACAGTCAATTATTCGAGCTTCTTGCATTATGTGGAATGCTAATGGATTTCAATTGGACTGAAATTTTGAAGAGAAGGGAACAAATAAGGTACATAAATTCTCCATTTCTTGAACTTTAATTTGCCCTACATAGCTCAATTTTTTGCTCATGTCATAGTTACATAAAGAGCAATTCAAGAATGTTCTTTAAAAAAAAAATAAAAAAATAAAAAAATAATTATACAATTGGTAGTGTAATTTTATTTTTACATTATCAACAGAGACAAATTCTAGATTTTTTTAGTTACTGGATTCTGAAATAATAACCTATACATAGTTACTGAATTTGTTAAGACAAACATTGAGTTTAGATCAATATTATGAGGTTTCATGAACTCGTAGCTATACATTTTCCCTTTGATTATCAGTATAATTTAATTTGTTATACGTTTGTAACAAGGTATTTGTCTTATTTTTCAGGTTCACTTATTACTAATGATTATCTTTTAAATGATTTGATAGCGTAAGAATTCTCTCTAAAAAGTATTGAATTTTTATTTTTTTTTTGGTTAATTTGTGAAAATGTAGAGAAGCTTTTGGTGGATTTAATGCAAACCATGTGGCCAAAATGGGGGAAAGAGAGATTGAAGAATTAATCTCAGATACATCACTCAATTTAGCAGAAAGCAGAGTTAGATGCATAGTTGACAATGCCAAATGCATAGTCAAGGCAAGTTCCAATTCCTTTACATTTTCAACAAAAAAATTCACTCAACATATGCTATCAAGATTATTTTTTTTCAGTAGACATGTAATTGAATAACAGATATTACCATGGAGTTTTAAATTTCACGATGTGATATTGATTGTATTTAATTATAGGATTGGAAAGTGGTTAGTCGGTGCTATTATTATGATATCAAAATATTCACATAATAGTTACTTTTCAATCCATGTAATCGAAGAATATCCATTGTCATGCAGTTTTAAATTCAACGGGTAAAACTACATAACATGATAGTGGATGTTTTTTCAATTACATGACTAAAAAATGGCTAGCCCCGTAGCCCGTGCCATTACTACAATATTAAAAAAGTTCACAAAATAGCCACTTTTCAATCCATGTAATCGAAAAATAACCATCATCATGGAGTTCCAAATTCAACAGATGAAACTTCGTAATATGTCATTGATTGGTTGTTGTTTCAATTACAGGACTGAAAAATGGCTAACCCGTGCTATTACTACCCTATCAAGTTGTTTAACTTAATTACCTTTTTTTTCCCTACATTAATTAACCAATTAACCTATACAGATAGTGAGAGAATTTGGATCATTCAGCAGCTACATGTGGAATTATGTGAATTACAAACCAATAATTAACAGATTCAGACATCCAAGAAATGTTCCATTAAGAACACCAAAAGCAGAAACAATTAGCAAAGATTTATTGAAGAAAGGATTCAGATTTGTTGGTCCAGTAATTGTTTATTCATTCATGCAAGCTGCTGGAATGACTATTGATCATTTGGTTGATTGTTTTAGGCACAAAGATTGTGTTAATCTTGCTGAAAGACCATGGAGGCATGTATGATTTTATTATTTATTTTTAATTAATTTTATGTTTTTTTTTTCTTGGTTTATTTAAGTTTGGTTTTTTGCTACCGACATTGCTTACAACAACATTGTATTCAGTGTAATTGAGTGGAGTTTGAAGAGAGCGGTGTGTACGCAGTTTTATCTCTACTTTGTGAAAATAGAGAGACTGTTTGCTTGTATGTATCAATTATGAATTATATGGTGTATTTATTTCCATGTTTATTTTTCACTATAATTGTAAATGTGTTTTTCCGATGATTAATTGTGAAGATGTATGGTATGTGCTTAAGTTTTTTTTTTTTTTTAACCCCTCCCTAGGAGCTCCCACCCTTTTTGCTCCCTTGATGACTCCAACAGGGGCGGAGCTACCCTTGCCCCAGCGAGAATTTATACGGTATATAATTAAATTTTAATCTTATAGGTATATATTCCAGTATTGACATTTTTAGACACAAGATGTAACCAGGTTGCAAAACCTTTCTTAAGGTTGCATGTTTGATCCCCTCTTGCAGCAAAAGTATAAATTTATCTTCTTCTTTTTTGTTGTTAGTCTATTTTAAGAGGTCATTACCATCAGAAATCTTGAATGACCGGTAGTCCATTTTCTGAACTTGTTCTAGCTATGATTCTCTCGTGTTATTGGATTTGTAAGTTTCTATAGTCGAGTGAGTTTTTATTTATTTATTTATATTTTGACACTCCTTAATAAAAATTTTGGCTCCACCACTGAACTCGAACTCACAACCTCAAGGTTATCACGTATATTGTGTATGTTGTATTTTAATGTATTCATTAGGAAATATATTTTGGTAAGTGAATATTTACGCATAATTTTTTATTATGATATTGATAAAAATGTTTTTCAAATTGTTTCTCTTCAGAAGTATATCTTTGAAAAATATTTTACATAAATAAAAAAAATTATAAGCTTGATCAAATAGATTATTAGTTAGTTTATATACTATTTCTTGTTTACATAGGTCTCTTAGTAATTGTGTTATGGTGAATTGACCACATTATTCACTTTAACACTATATTCGATTTGATTGGAAAAATAATTTTATGATTAATTGCTTAAAAGTTATAGTCCATTAAGAAGATGGGCTGCAATTCACTTATTGTGCATAGCTATGGTCCACTGGGCTTTAGCCAGTTTAATGAGCTTTTACTATGGGTCTTAGAAACAAGNAAGGAATTTATATATTTAAAATTAAAAAAAAAAAAAAAAAAGAGGAAATTGGTAATATTTGCTCAAGTTAATGTCTGCTATATTGCGCCTCTCTCTAAAATGAGTCTTACGCAATGTGAATTCGGATTAGTCGAGTCATAATGCAGATATTGTAAATAGGATGGAAAGCCAACAATAACCAAAAAATAAATAAATCAATAAATCTAGTGTAAGCCCACAAATAGGGTAGGAAGAGGATAATATCGAAATACGCAAATTTTATCTCTATCTTTATAGAATAGAAAGAATATTATCAATAGACTATCGATAGAAAAAAATATAAATTTAAAAAAAATATAACCGCAATAAAAAAAAATTATAATAACGATGTAAAGAATCTCAATAACTTAATTTTATGCGTATCATAATACACACAAAATATGTGATTAATTTTTATTCCAAAACCTCTCTTTCTCCCTCTCTTTTTATTTTCATTTTTCTGAAGACACATAAATATATTAAGTTGTATGTAGAATTACACATTTCCCTTCACTGATTTTACACATAATAAAATTTGTCATTTTGATGTGATAACCCCCATAATTTTACAACTTTTTGTTTTGTTTTTTTGCCCTTTTAATTTCTATTCAAGTATCGACAACTCTAAATGCAAGAATCTAAGTTATATTTGTAATGTGTAAAACCTTATAAATTTATTCGGTACAAATAACTTTAGATATACGGTGTTTAAAATTTTATATGATTGAACCTCAACTATTTTTACGTTAAGTTTATGCACATATAATTAAAATTCAGCCTTATAAAACTTCAAATATTTTTTAAAAGTAAATACTAAATAAACACGTAAAAATTTTAAATAATTAAATAGTAATGTTCAAATAAAATATCCTATAAATTTTTANGTAATGTTCAAATAAAATATCCTATAAATTTTTAGTTCTTTGAAATGGACAAGAATATGTACTTGACCCCCAAAATAAAAAATAAGAAAACATTTTAAATTATGTGTGTATAGAGTGACATATAATAGAAGAAAATAAAAGTTAAATAAGTAGTTAAGTCGATGTTATCAATGTCCTAATTAATAATTAAGAAGAATTATGGTCTAGTTTAGTAAGAATAATACTATCAGTCTTTTCTTGAGAGCTACCTTTATTTAATGGAGCAAGTAGACAACTCTGGGCCCCTCACCCCCCACCCCACACACCATGTTCTTGTGTTTTCAACTTCAACTGTGTACACGTATATACGATAATAATTATTATGTCTTAATCTCAAACATATATATCGATAGATGCAAGTGGCTTGAACTCTCCATCTTAATTAAAATTATTCGCAAATTAAAAGACTCATGCGATAGTAAGTTACACCGCCACCACATATATACACGCATATATAAGTTAAACAAAAAAAAGAATTAAG
>JACEIK010004409.1:117517-135093 GCA_018107945.1 Datura stramonium
TCAAAAGGTGATGTGATTCTATTTATTAATCCTTAAAAGGTGTGTTAAGTCAATACTGAACAAATAAAAATGAACAATGAGAGTTCTATATTTGCGTATATTACTGTAAATTAATGAGTACACTAAAGAGATACATTTTTCTCAAAATATTTATTAATGAAAAATATTTAGAACTTTATTTCTTTTAAAGATAATTTTGAAATATTATAACACTTTTTTATATCTCTTTTATAGGAATACTTTTTTTTTATAGTAGCTAAAGAATATCGGGACAAATTTGACAGTATAAGCAAATGCGAACATGTAACACCCAGACGACAAATAATAGGCTACATAGTATAAACCAAGCCCAATCAGAGATGAGGTTGCCACGTTTGTTCTCATCCAATTTCATTCAAGTCCTCTTTTCTTGAATTTCCTAGTCAACATTGAGCAGCAAAAATAAATCTCTTTTTATAAAATTTATTTATTTATCATTATACCTTCACGCATAAAACCCGCTTCTTGATTGCTAAAAGAAATGACCATTTTGATGCTGACGTCCACCAAACTTCTATGCTCATCACTTTTATCTCTTAGCTTTGTTTTGGATGTTCCAATTCTTTCGATTAAACATATCACCAAAGTGCCAACTTCTCCCTACTGATCTTTATTCTTATAACATCTTTCAAGAATGACAATTCACAAGGCTTTTGGAGACACTTGGGTCCGCTTTCAACGTTTATTTACTGGAAATTGGATCAAACAAAACATGATTTTTCTTGACCACATAATCCCTATTCAACCACTGATGTTAACAGTGTTTGGACTCTTCAGTGCACTGAAGGGTCAACTGGTCCACAAAGGGACCTACTACAGTGCACTTTTTATCATTCATCCACAGCTCTTTTTGTATTAGGTGGCATCAACAGGTTATACAATTCTTTCCACGTTTAGGACAACAACTCATGTCATGCACAATGAAAAGGGAAATGGACACTACAGTTATGGAAATGACAACGTATACCATAGCTGGTAAAAAGGATAATCAGAATTCAGACAACGTTTGGCAGCAAAATATCTTTAACTTACAGTAGTAGTTCATAAAGTAGAAAAAAGCACAAGCAAAGCTCTCGTAGGCTTTGATGATATATGAGAACAAACAGATCATAACAAAGAACACATCCAACATTTACACAGCTCTTTTCTTATTTTATCTTTTTTCAGATTTCATTCTACAAATTATTTATCTAACAGTCGCCATGACGAAGTGAAAGAAAAAAAAATTGAAGACATAAAACGGAAAAAACACCAATTCTACTCAGCACTTCCACTCAGGTGCCTCCAAAATATTTACAGCATCTCCTATCAAAGCTACTGCCGCCCTATAACTTCTTCTTCAAGGGAGCATAACCACTTAACCAAACCTAAGCTAGAAATACTTCACTTCCACCAGCCTGCGCGGAGTTATTTAGGCATTAACTCATACTAGTTGTGAGATGTCGTGGTACCTTGATCTCAAAACTGGCAAGAAGTCCCAAGCCTCTGTATCTGCCTCTGGCCAAGGGCGACTGACTTGCGCTTGGCAAAAGCTGGATACAGCAGTTCCTGGAACTTCTCTAGAAACAGGCGCCATTCCTCTTCATCCATATCTGCTAGCTTCACAAAGCTGGAACTCACAGGAAGCTGCTCATTTGCACTCCTGTGGCCAGATGAAGAATTAGCAAGATAGGCATTTTCTGGCTTTGTTCCAGAAAAATAAGAATGCTTCTGGTTCTTGTCACCTAAACTAATATTCTTGAGGGACATTGATAGTTTTGACTCTGCCACATTTGCAGGGGCTGGAACATAGTTAAAGCTTGTTTCCTCCTCCTCTTCACTTTCTTCTTCCTCAATGCTTTCATCTAGCTTAAAGAGTTGAGAGCGGCCATTTCCTCCTCCAAATGGAAACTGAAACGGGTTCCTGGTCATGAAGTCCTCAGAGGCCATTTTTGAACCAAAATCATATCTTGTTTCCTCGTAATCTATGTCAAACTGAAACTCCTCCTCATCAACTTCAGCCTTCGGAGACAAAATCTCTCTCTCAGCAATCAACCTTCTTGCCTCCAAACAAACTACTTCAAGCTCACTTGGTTCCTCCTCCCCACGACGAAATTCCCTGCTCATCATCTCACCAATCTCTGCAAGGCAAAGCCCATAAGCAACAGCTTCCTTGAGGAAAATGGTGGACAGGACCAAGACACGAAGGCAAGCTTCGCGAATCATAGGGAGCTCACTTCTCAGCATCTCAGAGTCACGAACAGGATCAAGTTTCTCTATGTACTTGAGTTCATCATCTGAAAATGGAATGGATGCCTGAGGCCAATGAATCCACTCAAAATACGGGTCTTCCAACGTTTCAGGCAGACAGAGGCCATGATCAATGGGAATTAACTCTACTTGACCAAACCTCCCAACACCATCAAGCTTCCTAACTAAAAGATTTCCTGCATGCCTGTCTGTGTTAAAAATCCTGATGTCTAATATCCCAATCCGATGCACAGCAGCAACAGGGAAGCTTGATGTTCCATGGTCACTGGCATCAAAATCATGAGGGATGAATTGTTGCAGAGATGCAATCTTGCTAACGAGTTTCTTCTTGCTATGAGGCTTGTCTCCATTAACACCATCGTTGATATTAAAAATAGAATGAGTGATTTTCACCAATGCAGTGGCCGGCACATTAGCAAAATGATCATAGTCGAGAAGATAAGCAGCAACCTCCCGAAACCCTGTTTCTCCAACCCTAACTGAACGTTTTAAGCCTGGCTGTCCAAGAGCTTTGCCAACAAAACCTTTAGGATTATTTGGTGCAAATGGTTCTTCATCTGTTGGCTTGACAATAGCAACACTCTCACCTCTGCTGTTTCTAAAATAGTATGCGCCTCCAAGTCCACTATGGACTGGAAGTGGATCAACTCCAGTCTTGACAGCCTTCACAATCTCCTTGACAAGTTGTTTTGTCTTAGCAAAGTGACTAGAGTTCCCCAGTATTTCTATAGGGCCACTCTGATCTCTCTGTTGGACATCCCTCCCAGTAGGTGAAAGACATGGAGTCGATGAACTTCTATGCATAAAATTCCTCGTCAGCAGTAGAGGGGAATCATTCCGAATGGCACTAAGGTCGTTCTTCAACACCACATCTCCAAATGTTAAAGAACTCTCCTCAGTTGGAACATTAAGGGCGATCTGCAACCTCCTCTTCACAGTATGAGCATTGTCGCTACGGTCCAACTCCATCCCCAGTACACAACCAGTGTCAGTTTGCACAAAAACCCGTCTCCTCCCAGTAGATTTCCCTTCCATCCTACTGCTTCCATGGTACTCTCCACCAAGAGGACTCTTAAATACTGCTACAGCCATCTGAGTCTGAACAGGACTGTCCAAGTTAGGAGACATACAAGGACAAGAAACACCGTCCTAAGTCACAATCAGAAAAGGAGATGGCGGTAGAAGAGAGCTTCCCGACACGCTCAACTCAGAAGCTGATTGTGCGCAAATTACCAAAAGAATCAATCCAGAAACGATCATCAATCAGGAAAAGAGGAATCAAAACCAACCCTCAGAGATGTCGTCACTGGACACAAGAAAACTATCACTCGCACGTCAAGTTTTGAACAGCGAATGATGAAGATCCCAAATGTTACATCGAGAGAGCCATCTGCTGATGCCGATATAGCAGTGAACAACAATCTGTAAACACGCACAAACTTAAATAAATCTATGCACTTAATCAAGAAATGAGCTAAAACCAAAGATCGACTATAATTAACAGATAAGTGATTCAGAACACCAATAACAAAGCTGACAAGATCTCCAGGAATCTGAATGAACTTAACACTAAAAACTACGTCTACAATCCTTAATACTTGAGAAATATAGCTCGAAACTCGAAGATCTTGAAGCAATTAGCACTAATTTCACAATCAATGCAAAGCAATAAATTACTTCAAAACTGAAACTGTTTTCAAACACGTGTATACACAATAAGATTTACAGAATCAAATTAATTTACACACTATTGTCTAAAATATTACAAGCATTAAACAGTCAAAACTCTCCTTTTTAATCCAATAACGCAGAAATACAAACAGATAACTCTTAGCATATCAATTACTCACATTTACTACTCAAAACTCCCATTATCATCCAACTACTTGAATATAGGAACCGAAAAAAGGAAACTCAAACTCAAACTACATCACTAATACTACTACAAATCACTACTCTGCCACAACAAAAAGTGAATAACAGATCAAGAACAATAACACATAACAGAGGAACATAATCTAAACGAAATCCTAATGAATGAAGGTCTAAAAAAACTTACCAGATGGCCAGATCTGAGAGATCGTGCCTCTGTATCTCCCTTTCTCCGGCACCAATACAACCGCCTTTCTCTTCAACGCCGATGGAAAGATTTCAGTTCAGCGATGTATACCGTACGATACTGAGACAGATGAAAACAATCAACGGCTCCGATTCGTCTTCAAGTTTTCGATTTCTCTCAGTTCGAAGCCACCAAAAACCCTCTTTCACTTTCTCCTTTGTGTTCCTCCTGTGTGGCTTATGCTTTTTTTCTCTTTCGACGAATCTCTCTCTATATATCTTACAATATTCTGTATCTATAATAAATCCAACACTGGATATAATATAAAATTTATTTTTTTATTTTTTTTATTTTTTTATTTCCTTCTTTTTTCTTTAACTAACCGTAGTTAAAGCGGCAAGGCTTATTTCATGGAAAAGTCTAGAATATTGAATCATTAGCCGTTGGATCTTAATGGACGGTGAGATTTCGAGGTCCAATGAGAGAAGGTGACGTGGAGTTAAGAGATTGGAAGATGATGTGGCGGTTTAAGAGAGCGATATGGGTACTGACAAGTGACAAAACGAATCGGGTGGGTGATTTTACCATTTCAGCGATGACCAGTGGTTGAATTTACGAAAATAACCTTGTGGGAGACTGATATTTTCTTTTTTTCACCTGAAAAATACGAGGTTTGACTCGGTGCTTCGCGCGACTAGGAAATGTTCATGGATCATTTTATGAAAGTAGGGTCCAAGTTTGATAAAAGATAATGATACGATAACATATTCTTATCATACAATACAATGAATACGAGCCTCAATTTTATTAATTTTATTTTAATATAATGTGTAGCGTTATGTGTCTAACTATTTTTAAAATTATCGGCACAAGATATGAAACTCACTCTCTTCAAAATGAAAAAAAAAATTAATAAAAAATTGTAATGACTGGGTACGCCAGAGAATATAAATATGAAAATAATCAGGTTGACAATGTATATATATCGACAAAATTTCACTCATAAAACATTCTAACTTCGTTTTGACCATATGCGTATGTGATCAAACACTTAAATAGTTTAAACGAATTAACTCGTATCAATGTTCATGTATCCAAACCAATAAGAAATCATTTAGTAGAAAACATTAAAAAAAAAATGTATGCATTAGTTATGTGAATTACTAATTAATATCTTATTTGTTTTCAACCTACGTAATTATACACTCTGGTGGTATTATACTATGTATAACTAAAACATGCAAAGCACGACATTAGCAATACAAGAGTTTTTAATGCATGCATTAGCATGGTTAAAGACACAATTATCTTCGAGACCTTTTACCGCATCCTTTCTTCCATATTTGTAAACGGTATTTTTGTAAATAAAATATTTTAGAAATATGTCATGCATATTTTTATATACCAAACCAAATAATGCATAAAAAATAATCTCATCATAACTAATACGGATTATTAATACATTATATTTAACTATTTTTATACATCTTACCAAACGATCTTTAAATTCATGATATGTGTTCGAATATGCATAACTATCAACGCCATATTGATCTTTTCATTACATTAAGTCTCTTAACTATTAGTGATTTAAATTGATTTGGTATAAATAGCCGATATAGATAAATATTTATTTATGGATCGGATGGATTATGCCTTACATGAAACAAATGGGAATAGTTTTATAGGTCAAGAGATATTAAAATTGCAGACATGAATAATATGGAGAGTCATTACAGTCACGTTCGTTTGATTTAGAAAAAGGAAAAGGAAAATTTAATTATTGGGGTCATCATCTTGAGGAAGAAATAGTGTACCATTAATATGAATGGATACATTATAGTGAATAAATTTAATTTTGATTAATTAAAGATCTAAATTTAAGCAAGAATATGAAAAAAAATTTGATAGAAAATATTATTTTTGAATAAAATTTATTTAATATAAATTTAAATTAATTGAATTATATATAAACATGACAAAATTGAATTTAAAGAAGAAGGAAGAAATAGTGTGTTGATATCCACATCATTGTCTCATCATTACAGTCCCAAAAATACATTTTATTTTTAAAATATATTTTTTAATAGTAGCAATGAAAAAAAATAAGTTTTTCTCATAAGTTAAGAAGTTGTTTAGTGCCATCGACAAATTATTGTTTTAATATTGATAAAAAATATTAAATTAAGCATTATTTAAAATTCATAAAATTAAAAAATACAAAAAATTAAAAATATTTTTTCTATCACTTTTTATTTCAATCATAATTTAATTTCCAATTTCATATAACTGACTATCTCAAATGTTTTTTTTGTTTTTTTAATTGTTTGTTTGTGTTTGTTTTTGGTTTTTTAATTTTATAATTTTATGATTTTAAACATATTATGAGATTTATATTACTATAAATGTGTCATTAACAATAAAATAAAAGTTTTTTTTTTTTTTTAAATTAAATTATTTTAAATATAAAAAAATAATATTTATAAAACAAACAAAAATAGATATATAATACCACATGGAATGAAACAGAGAGTGTACATAGTTGCCTCCCTAGAGAGTTTTATGCTTTGTTTTAATTTCACAAGAAAAAAAAGAACTAATAAAATGAGTATCTCATATATATATTTTGTTTGGATAAAAAATCTATTTCTCCATATATTTTGTTTTCTTCATTAGTTTCCAATCCAAAGAAAAGATATATCAACTTTTCTTTTTTCACTCCGATCTGATATTCGCATTGAAGTTCAATTATTATTAAAAATTATTATTTTTTATTAAAATTTTCATAAAAAAATATTAAGTGGTGATTTTCATGGATATCGGTGGAAAAAAATATAGTTCTTTCATATGAAAAATTATGAGCTAGCCCATTTCAGGCGAGAATGCTTACAAGCCACATTTTCTAAGTGAGCGGCTCGATAAAAAATGGTGAAAAAACCCATATTTTATAACACAAATTTAAATAACACATTACAAGGCTTATTTCTAATAGTGAACTAAATTTTAAATTACGCGCTGCAGGGCTTATTTCTATGAACGACAATCTTTTAACATGTTTTATTTTTTTATTTTTAGGGATTCGAATCGATCGCAGTTGTATCAACAAGTTGGTACTAATAGCAAGTCATCAATTCGAAAAAATTAAAATAATAATTTATTGATGATTCTTATCTTTTTGTCCCAATCAAAGTATTAATGCAAATTATTATAAAAACAATTTACAAGATTTTTGCAGGTCACTCGGCAATTGCACAAATAATACCAGAATTTTAATACATGTCAGCAAATATGCAAGAATTTTCTCAGATACAGATAAATAATGCAACTACCACAAATGAAAGAAGTAATTTAATTTTATATATCCAGATTGTAAGTACAATTTTATGTATTTTTTCTAATTTGTCTTTGTTATTCGAAGGATTCGTCTTTTGATTTTTTTGTGATGTATCCGACATTATTTTGATATATTTTGAATTGATCTTGAGAAATATCACCTTTGAGAAAAGATAATGTTGATGTGTTCGTCTCTTTGTGAATATTCAAAAAGTTTATAAAATATTTGAGATGTCTTTTCAAAGTTTAGAATAGGTAACCTACGAAAAGACGCGGAAGTTGAACTTATCTTATTCGAAGTTCAACTTAAATCGCTAAACTTTTATGTCTACCGCATATATTAGCTCTAATTAAGCTTGTAGGTTCATTGAATCTAGTCAAATATTGATGAATAGAATTATTCGACACCTATTATTGATGGAAATTATTGATACTTTCGTTATGATTAAAAAGGAAAAGTAAAATTTTAACTTATAAGTAAAAGGGCTAAATTAATAAGTGGAAATTTATCCTATTATTAGTGGAAATTATTCGATACTTTACGTTATGATTAAAAAGGGAAAAGTAAAATTTTAACTTATAAGTAAAAGGGCTAAATTAATAAGTGGAAATTTATCTTTGGAAAGTTTTATATTTCTGTCTCACTTAAATTACTAATATCTAGTTTAAAATCATTCAAGATGCATGTCCCAATTACTAATACTTGGATGAAATTTTGGGTTTATTTTTTTTATAAAGAAAATTAGGATATGATATGAATTATGAATATACAGCATTAGACTATAAGGTTTTACTAGAAATTCTTGTCAAGATGGTTATAATTATCTTATATATATATATATACACAAACACACGGTGGATTATGAATTTTTTAATTTTTTATATTTGAAATTTCTTAGTGAAAAATTTGGCTTTTGGGATTAAGAAAAAATAGTGTTTAGAATTTGAACTTAGAATTTTAAGATGAATTTGGAGCCTCTGGCTTCTTTTGATTCGGCCTTTATTCTTATGTTTAGAGGATTTAAAATTATATATATATATATACACAAACACACGCACACATTAAAAGAATTAAAAATATTTTATATATAGTGTAGTTTTTTGTTGAGGGTGTACAACCCCTGGATCGTCGATCTAAATAACAGGTCGTACACTACTTTTGAGAGATTACTGCGATTGTGGTATTAACTAGGTAATTAAGACAAGTCCAAGCGAGGAATAGGTCCTTGCTAGTGTTACACCTAGTAAGTTTATAGCGTTTAGTCGGCCTATTTACATGTTGGTTGAGAGTTTTAGAGAGTGTCATATGTGCGAGGGAAAGAGTCAGGGAAGGCTAGAGCAGAACCAGTTGGGATTTCGCGAAGGGGGCCAAGACAAAGCTGCCCCGAGAGGGGAAAAAGTGGCACGAAGAAATCGGTAGCGTTAATAGCATTGGCATGGAGGGATAAACGCGTTGGGCAACGTGCCATGTTACCTGTATCTTGCCTCAAGTATATATAGGCCTCGCCCCTTAAAATTCATGTTAATTCTCATATATATCTCGACCCGCGAGTTAAGAGACGAAGGAGGTATAATTTCCGTCCAATTCTGTTGCTAAACGCCGTCCAAATCCAAGTGTTTCGGGTATGAAGTATAAAAGCTGAGGAGCATTTCTCGGAGTTAGTTTCGTGAGAATTCGCCAGGCGAATGGGTGTCACTTGCGCCAAAGTTGTTGAAATTGCCTCCCAGACTAGTGTGTCGATCCCGGGCTTCAATAAGCATTTCCCCTTTAGATTCTAGAAATAACGAGGTTTCGATCGTGTTAAAGTAAGAATTAGAATGTCTGATTAATATTTATATATAAAGTGTTCCTTTTTTAAATTTAGTGTTGTTAAAACTAGTCCTATCTTTCCGGTAACACAATTCCGATTGGGAGGAGCTATTGAATACTAATTGGAACTTCATGAATTGATTGGTAAGCGAGGAAGACGGTATGTTAAGGCATTTTCTTTCGGCAAGTTAGTTTTCTTGATATAATGTCCGAGTATGAATCCCAGTAATGCATGTCAGGAGTATGTTATATGTTTAGTTGTTGTTGTCGGTTGAGACTTGTAATTGTATTGTTTTGGGATGGATTATACTTATAGCTTAAATGGCCTTGAGTTATGGATTGTGTGCATCCTTCGCCGCCGAGCGAGGATACGTCGCTACGGAGCGGCGTCTTTGTCCCGCATGAGGGACGAAGATGAGATCCAAATCTCGTATTTGTCGTGATTTGGCCTTATACACACCCAGCGACCCGGCTTCACCGGTGTAGATATCGAGTCCTCAAGCTCGGACACAAGCGTAGTCGGGCGAAGCGGGCCCGGATTCTGAACCGAGGATCGCGGGGCGGTTATAAGCGGTAGTTGAATCGTTATGACACGGATATGGGTATATAGATTGAGGTGTACTGAGAGGCTAATGGGGAGCCCCGGGTGGGTTGTTCTGGTGCTGGTGTACCTTAGGCTTATGGGAGTCAAGTAAGGTTTATGTTTGCTTAGTTATTGATAGTAGATAGTAGGCAGCCTCGTTGTCGAGGTATGACCCTGTTACACCTAGTAAATTATTGACATGTAGATGGCCTGTCGCATGTTGGTTAAGAGTTTTAGAATGCCATACGGCAAGAAAGAGGCCGGGAGAGGCCAGGACAAGCGCCAAGTCGGCGCGTCTCAAGACATACGACCTGCCGTCGTTCAACGAATGCAACTTATAAATCCTTCAACGAATGCGACTTATAATCATGTCCAGACAAATGCACCTTATAAATCAGCATTGACGAATGCAACATAAATGCATTCACGAATGCCTCATCCGCATTCGGCGAATGCGGCAACGTCCCAAAAGAATAAAAAGACCTCAACGGTTTAATCATTTTACTCCCTCCCCAAATTTCCCGAGAAACAAACCCGAAAATAGAGGGCAGGAATTCAACAAAATTTCATCCTTTTACGCTAATTAAACGTGGTCCAAATTCGAGATTAATCTTGGGTAGTGAAGTATTAGGCTGTAGGGAGCATTCCTGAAGTTAGTTTCGTGAAATTGGCAAAAACGGCTTTTATATAGAGCGAGGCGAGTCCCGTTCAAAGGATTCTATCTAGTATGGCCCCAGATACAATGTTGGCTAGTAACTCTTCCTCACGGCCCGGGCTTGGCGAGAATAGCGGAGATGATATTAGTAGCATATCAAAAAAGCTAGGCGAATCGTCGTCCCGCGAAATTTAGGTAAGTGAAATTGCTCCAATTGTGTCAATATACTCTTGTAGCCCTAAAGTAAGCATTTCTCCTTGGACTTTTGAGAAATAGGGAGTTTTCAACTAGTATTTTGATAAGTCATAATTTGGGTTATATATATATTAAAAGTGATATTTTCTTTTAGAAGATATTAATGTATTTAGTTCTAATTTGATATATATATGGATGTAGTTGGGAGAAAAGAGAAATCTTGTGAAACTTCTACCGATTAGTTGGGAAATCGAGAAGCGAAGGTATGTAAAAATTTAGTTCTTGGCCAGAATGCTGCAATCTCGTATAATGCAGCATAGTAAAGTCTAGAAGAAAGAACCACAAGTGAGAATTGAGTACGGTATGAATCCGCCAAGCATGTTTTATAATATTATGTTATATTGAGAATAAAGTTGGTAGAAGCGATATCGGACAGGTCAGGATAATATTTGAGATACGGTATGAAGCTACCGGTATGAGAATGGTTATCTGAAATTATCAGATTACGTATATGAAAACATGGATAGTATTTTTCGGATTGAACATGCTTGTTGTATGTGATTATTGTTTGATCAGACTATTTGTGTTATGAGGCACCACTTTGAGAAAGTCCTCCTTACAGGGTTGGTTCAGGCCCACCGGCGAGGTGGGGATCCTTCAGGGAGTGGTATGCGAGTCGACTAGGGATGAAGATGGGATCTGGAGATTCCCCAGTATGAGGCTGATGACATGCAGTCGAGAAGCTGTGAAATCAGTGCAGAGAGTCTGGTACGAGTACATGTCAGAGTTGAGTACGAGTCCTCGGGACTCGAAGCTTGATTTACATACCACTCAAAGTGTAATTAGGCCAGGAACCAAGGGTAGGTGAAGGTGCTGCGTAGTTAGTAGATGGTGAGTTGAGATGATTTACTTTGGATGGTTTTGACTTAGGGTAGAGGTATATAGGCTTTGTGTGTTGGTTTGCACCTTCCGGAAAATGGGTGGTATAGGTCCTTGTATATTATATATGTATATTTATATGTTATTATATTAGTGATAGGCAGGTCATACGTTGGTATGATTCACCACCTTCGGTACATATAAGCTTATTTTAGATTAGTTGCTTCCCGACGAGTTTTAGATACTGCCAACATTCATAATATCTAATGTGTTGCTTATATTGCGGTTATGCTCGGTTGCTTTACATACTCGGTACCGGTGGATGCTTATTGCTTGGATTGGGGTCTTTGCATTACTTACTGGTGCTCATAGATGAGGAGCCAATCCCTCGTGGTCCTAGCTGACTCATAGAGTCATCGGCTCCTTGTCATGGGAGTAACTAGTCGGCATGGTGGCCTTGTCGGCTCGCATAGGTTTACCTATATTAAAGAGATTTTTGGTTATTTGTTGTTATACGAGGTGGGCACATAGGCCCTAGCCCGTACATTTGCTATTCTGGCTGCTTCTCTGTTCTAAAAATTGATTAGTGAATCGGAAGTTAGAGACTGACCCAGGCACCCCGAGAAGTGCCCAGGCTCGGTAGTTTAGCAATTCGGATCTTAGTAGGGCACCGGGTGCAGTCATGCCCGGCGGGCGTGACAATCCCTACCCTCATATCACGGTTATGTTTAGTCTGGTTTCTTGCTTCGGTCAACTTTAGTCAGTTTTCCTTACTTGACTATTATCAGTTCTGTTTCTTACTTTAGGTCATTTAAAATTATTGCTTTTTCAGTGCAGCCAGTCTTGGCGCCTCTTTGGGCGGCCCATTGCTGCAGGCACACATAGACTAGAGCAGTCCTAAACGTGGTTCAATCGTGCTAATATCTGACTCTTTTAGGAGCTTGTGTGATAGAGGAGTTTACTTCTTTTTGTTTGTATAGTATGGGTAGGTCGAGGGCCTTATGTAGGCCATCTTATTACTCCTAGAGGTTTGCAGTTATTACTTCCAATGGTTAGTCGATATCGAGTGTAAGGATCCTTATGTTTAGATTATGTGTTGAGTGTGAGCCCTATTTTGCTATTGATTGGTGGCGCAGCGGTCAGCTCAGGTTAACGTCGGCTTTTACTTTAGAGTTATAGCCAGATATCGTGGTGGCACTTGTCGTTCGGCGGGCTCCTATGTTTGTTGTCTACAGTTGGAAACATTTATTTTCACCCAGGGTAGGCGCAGCTGTAGTAGGGTTGTATTCTGACCTTTATATAGCCGTTGTTTCTTTGATTCTAGAGTTAGAGACGTCTTGCACAAAAGGTCTTGGGCTGAATATTTGTTGATCAGATGTAGTAGGGCGCTGGGTGTCGAGCTCCCAGGGTGGGGCATGACAACTAGGTACTAAGATTATTCGATGAAGAGTGAATTAAGTTAGTATGACTAATCACTTGATGATCCGATGAAAAATGGATTAAAATACATAGCTCGTCTTCATATACTAATGAATGAGACTCGATTGATTGGTCGGAAGATTTCACTATCTAAAAATCAAGAAAAGATGGATCGAGATTTATTATGACAAAATAATCGTAATTATAATAACTTAGTTTTTAAAGGATTATCATTAATTAATTAAAAAAACAAAAAAAACATGTAATTTAATTAAAATTAATTAATTAACAAATAAATATATATATATAAAAACAAGCAACAGCAAGGAGACACCATGCACTCATGCGGCGTATTAAGTAACTTCACAAAAATGGTTTGTCTGTAACTGTAGTAATCATTAGATTAGGGGTGTGTATGAAAAATATTTGCAGAAATATTTTTTTATATATTTGGTTTATGTAAATAAAAAATATATTTTAATTATGTATGATTTAGAAAAAGGCATGAAAGGTGGGGGTGGGCATAGAAAGGTGTGGGGCGGTAGAGATGGGGACTACGGTATGAAGTGAAGATGAGTTGTGTTAAAAATTATGAATAGAGATACAATTAATTAAATTCGGAATGTTATTTATAAAATTTATTTTTATTTTATTATGGAATTTCATATTTCTTATTTAATTTAAAAAAGAAATTAAAAATATTTTTGTCTATAGAAACACACCCCAGATAATATTAAATTTTGGATAATATAAGGTTTGGTTTTTGAGTATATGTTTAATCAAGAGTATTAATCCAAATATCACCTTTAATTTCTACTCTAGGAAATGAAGTTGATAGGTGACCATGATTAAGAGCAAATTCTTGCCTTAGTTCTAGTGTAGTAATTAATAAATAAATTGTTTAATTTATTTATCTCTTGAATCTCGTGATTTTATTAAAGATATATAAAAAGATCAAAATGCCCTATAATCTTGTGGTCTTAAATATATCCACGTGAAATTTAGAATGCTTGATTCTTGGGAAAAGAAAAAAAATTCTTTTTTTGAAACGATTAAAAAAAAAAAGTAAGACAAATAAATAGAGTAATAAACACCTACTTATATTTCCTCTTATCCAAAAACCATCTATAGTCCTTTTCTTTTTCAACTATCTAGTATACAAAATCTCTATTAACCTAACTGGATTGGTTGTATCACGTACAAATTATTTAAAGGGAGACATGCTTTGTATATATATTGACATTTTTTTCATTTTTAAGATTCGAATTCAAGATCTTTAATCAAAGTCACTACTAATTAATAAAAATATGCTTAGTCAAATATTTTCACTAACTTTTATCGAAAATTCCTTAAGGCGATATTTTTCTATAGGTTAATTCATTCATTGAGAATTTGCGTTTTCTAATAATAAATAGAGTAATCTCATTTATATCCATCGCATTCCTCGATGATAACACCACCAAATACCAATAACATTCAATGCACTAACAAGCTCAAGGAAACTTTAGTAGCTTAAAGTTTAAATTAAGAGAATGATAATCCAATAAATATAATATGAATGAAATTTGAACTAATCACTTTAGAATTTAGACTTGTAGTTCAAAAAAAGGTACTAAAAACGTGCAAGGTGGTAATGTTTGTGAGACAAACTTGTTCACACAAACAAGGACGTGCAAAATGGTGAGATGACTCATCCAGTGAATTATGAAATTTGCATTCATTTATTTTGAATCGGGGATCTTACGTAAGCAATCCGTTTAGCACAACAAAGCGTTTCCAAGAGCCAGCAAGAAAAAAAAATAACGATAACAAAGTGACAAGATAAAAAACAGCTAATTAAAAATGGTTATAAAAACATTAGTCAAAATTTGCAATTGCATAAATGCTTGTTAGACATTATTTTTTACTCCCTCCATTAATTTTTTACTTGTCACATTTAAATTTTGCATGCTTTTAAAAAATAACGATTAATATGAGTATTTTACCATAATATTCATACCAATTGATGTTTAATCTTAAATATTGAAAAATTAATTTAGAAATAAATATTTCACACCAAGAATAAAACATGAAAGAAATAATATATTGTTCTTTTAATATATTGAAAATGACAAATAAAAATATATTTTAATATAATAAATAAATAAAGAAAACGAAAATAATATTTTAAAAATATTTTTGTACATGATCTGAATACAACATTATAGTTCATCATCCACTTGTCATGATTACAAGAAAATTATATATTTAAGCTCTAATCTTATCAAGGTCTTTGAATCTAGTCAAAGATATAGTAATTAGGGGTTTTCACTTCCTTTATGCTTACTCTTAAGCAAGGTGATTATAAACTACTAATTACTAGTCAAAAATTAATATCAATTTTAACGGGATTTTATCAGAAAATAATCAATTTGTTTTTCATTTTCTCAGCTCATTAATACGGAAAAAGAAAAAGTCATCTTTCTAATGTATTTGGTGAACCAAAATCATTAAATTTGAAAAGGAAAAAATTAAAGCCAGAGTACCTAAAAGTATTTATATAATTTAAATAAATATTATGAGATAGAAGGGAGTTTGGAGTAGGGGTGTAGAGTGGTGGAGATGGAAATTACGAGTGAGTGAAGGTAGAAGTGTGTTGGATGGTGAGGAATACCAATAAATGTAAAATGTAACTTGCGGAATTTGTTTTTGTTCTATTACTGGCCGGAAAAGTCATGATTTCCTTATTTTGGAAATTGTTTTCTTAATAAAAATTTGTCCAACCGAACATAAAAATATTTTCTTCCATGCAGACAAACTTAGGGGTCATTTGGTGGTAAGGATGGAATAGGTTGAGATATTTAATGAGATTATTTTATCCCACCTTCTATATGGGATAACTTATATGATACTCATTATCAAACACAAAAATAAAAATCTTCATAAAATATCAATAAAATTATTATTCTTATCCTGGCAAATTAGTCGATAGTATTATAAATTATCAACTTCTCATCATCAATTGACTAATTCTTCTTCATCTCTTTTTTTATTTTTTCACACTAATTGTGTCTTTGTCAGACACATATAATAATTATAACAAGTCAGCACCAAGGAAGCATGTAATCATCACAGCAAGTTTCATAATAATGAGATTAAAGTTAATTACTTTTTGATTAATTAGGATAATTTAAGGAGTTTGGTATATGTTTAATCAAGTTAATTAATCACTTTTCATATCACATGAACTGATCTTTAAAAGTGCTTTAGTCAAACCAAGAAAGCATCTTTTCCTGTTCAAAATTACCTTGACTTTTCTTGGCACATCCTAATTTTAAGACCTGTTTGATCATAAATTTTTATTTAAAAAACAATAATTTCAAAATTCAAAATTTTTAAATTTAATTTTTAAAATTATAAATTTTGAGTTTTTTAAGTAGACCATAACAATTAATGACTTTTAGCAAATAAAATGAAGATAATTGAGAATAATTAATTTTGATTGATTATTTAAATTAAATTTTAAGCTTGAACTTTTCAAACACAAACGCAATGTTTTTTTTTGTTTGTGTGTTTGTGTGTTTTATAATTTTTTTAATTATTAACTATTAAAAAATAAAAAATTAAAACAATATATATATTTTTAATAAAAAATATAATTTGAGTAGATATAGTTAAATAATTATATATATTTAATTTCCTTTAAAAAAATTAATTCAAATTAAATATTCAAATATTCAATGTTATCAAATTTTTAAACTTTATAATTCAGCTTGGTTTTTATAAATTTTTTCACTATAAATTTAATTTTTTAATTTTTATTCATCAATATTTATATTAGAGTACGAGTAAATTTAAATTTAAAGTGAAAAAATATTACGCTGAAGTAAAATGCTCACTAACAAAGATGACTCGTGCCAATAAACTAGAATAAATAAATATTTATGGATTATCCTTTATCACTACGAAGCCCAAATTTTATTTATTCTTTTATAACGTAACCAATATTTAAATAAAAATGATTGAATTTGTATATATAAAGTTATAAGCTTATGAGTTACACTATAAATTTAATTTTTTTTTAATTTTTTATTCATCAATATTTATATTAGAGTACGAGTAAATTTAAATTTAAAGTGAAAAATATTACGCTGAAAGTAAAATGCTCACTAACAAAGATGACTCCGTACTTAATAAAACTAGAATAAATAAATATTTATGGATTATCACTTTATCACTACGAAGCCCAAATTTTATTTTATTCTTTTTATAACGTAACCAAAAATCGAATTTCTTGTTATTCATTGCACGTGACGCTGACTCGAGGAGGACGATGAGGTCCCTCTAATCCTTTAATTTAATTATTCATTTATTT
>JACEIK010004410.1:0-10494 GCA_018107945.1 Datura stramonium
CGGGTAAAGTCAACACTGGTGCTGAAGTGAGTCGGGTCTTCAATTCCTGGAAGCTTTCCTCACAAGCCTCCGACCATTGGAACTTCACCTTCTTCTGAGTCAACTTGGTCAAAGGTGCCGAAATAGATGAGAAACCCTCAACAAATCTGCAGTAGTAACCTGCTAGGCCTAAGAAACTCCGAATTTCTAAAGGACTTACTAGTCTAGGCTAATTATTCACTGCCTTGATTTTTTGAGAATCTGCTTTTATGCCCTCACGTGATACCACATGGCCTAAAAATGCCACCGAGTCCAATCAAAACTCACATTTGCTAAACTTTGCATACAACTAACGATCCTTGAGGGTCTGAAGCACTATTAGCAAGTGAGTGGCATGCTCCTCCTCGTTCCGGGAGTATATAAGGATTCATCAATGAACACAATCACAAACTTGTCCAGATATTGCTTGAACACCCGGTTCATTAGGTCTACAAAAGCTGTAGGAGCATTGGTTAATCCAAAAGACAACAACTAATTTGTAGTGACCATACCGAGTCCTAAAAGAGGTTTTTGGGATGTCACTCTCCCGAACTCTGAGCTCATGATATTGGTACCTTAGATCTATCTTTAAGAAAAACCTAGCACCCTAGAGCTGATCAAATAAATCATCGATTCTGGGCAAGGGGTACCTATTCTTGACAGTTACCTTATTAAGCTATTGATAATAAATACACATCCGAAGGAACCCATCCTTCTTTCAAACAAAGAGAACCGGTGCACCCCATGGAGACTTGCTCGATCTAATGAAACCCTTATCCAAAAAGTCCTTCAACTGTTCCTTTAACTCTTTTAGCTCTACTGGAGCAATCCTGTAAGGAGGAATGGAGATAGGCTGCATATCGGGCAATAGATTAATACCAAAATTGGCTTCCCTTTCTGGAGGAACACCTAGAAAATCATCGGGGAAAACTTACGGGTACTCCCACACAACTGGAACTGACTGAATAGTCGGGGTCTCAGACTCTATATCCTTAACCCTAACTAGGTGGTACATACAATACTTAGAGATCATTTTCCTAGCCTTAAGGTAAGAGATGAAGCGACCTACAGGTACCACTGAACTACCCCTCCATTCTAAAGCTAGTTCACCCAGAAAATGGAACTCTACCATTTGGGTTCTACAATTAACCAAAGCATAAAATGCAAACAACCAATCCATGCCCAGAATAATATCAAAATCAGTCATAGCTAATTCTACTAAATCTTCGGAGGTGACCTTATGCAATACTGTAATAGGGCAACCTCTATATACTCGCCTAGCTTCAACTGAATCACCGACCGGAGTAGACATAGAGAATGGTTCTGACAAAATTTTAGGAGTAACTCCAAAGATACTAGCAATGTAAGGCGTCACAAAAGACAATGTATCTCCCGGATCTAACAAATCATAAGCATCAGTATGAAAGACTCACAAGATACCCGTGACCACATCTGGCGAAGCCTCCTACTCCTGGCGAGGCACTAGGGCGTAAAACCTATTTTGGCGCTGACCTCCTGCTAAACTAGTGGAAGCACCCTGCTGAGGGGGTCATTCTGCTGGACTGGTAGAATTGACTGCAGGGCAATCTCTGATCCTATTTCCGGGCTTGCCACACCAGAAACAAGCATCTACGCCGACCAAGCACCTCCCGAGATGATTCTTGCCGCACTTCGCACCAATTGGAAAAGTGTGCTCCACCTGAATTCTACCATAATGCCTCAATCCTGTAGCCCTGCTCCTCTGGTCTCCCCTGAACCTGGATGGAGTGTTGGCCGATGATGAAGCTGGAGCAATAGATTTGTGTTGGGTCTACTGACGTGGTCCACCCCCTGACCTGGCTTAAGAAACCTCGTAGCTGTCGGTCCTGGCCCTCTTGGCCTCTCTCTGCCTCCTGTAGACTGACTCCATCTACTGCGCATGCAATACAATACAGGGAAAATCAATGTCCCGGTGAAGCATGGCAATCTGACAATCCTTGTCCAAGTAATCTGCTACTCCAAGCATAAAATGGCTCACCCAAGCCCGCTCATCCACCACAAACTCTGGAGCATATTTTGATAACAGGGTGAATTCCAATGCATACTCTTGGATATACATGTTACCCTGCTTCAGATTAACAAACTCGGCATCTTTGAGCTCCCTCATCTCCCGAGGGAAGAATCGATCCATGAATGTGGTGTGAAACTCACCCCAGCGTATCAGGCCTGCACCCCTGCCTTGGCATATCTCCATTGCTTAAACCATATACGTGCTACCCCCTTTAGCTGATAGGAGCTCAAGTCAATGCATTCCCCATTATTCACCCTCATAACCTGGGTGATCTTCAAAATCTCCTCAATGAAATCATATGGATCCTAGTCCACCCTTGACCCCGTGAACTCTGGAGGGCTCAAACTCAAGAAATCCGTCACCCTAGCTGCCGCTGCATTCCCATTCTGAGGAAAATGCTCCACCGTCTGATTCTGTACTTGGGCAGTCATGGCCTATGCCAGCATCTGAATTGCTGCCCTAAACTCCGCGTGGGCAGCTGGCTCTGGTACGTGCTCCTCGTGGACGGGTAGAGCTAGCTGATGCTCACCATCATGGGAACCCTCATGATCATTACCATTTCTGTTTCTCCTAGGATTTACTCTATGTGGAGGCATGATTCTGCAAATGGGAATAACACGAATTAGAAGAGTAAAGGACGTTCATCGCACGACATAGATAATGAAAGAAGGGAACATTTCCTAAACATCTAGTAGCATCTTCTCCATAAGTGTGGCACACTTCACACCCATGAAAAAGACTCTACTTAATGCGGATTTCAGACTCCCTAGGAAACTTCAGAACCTATGTCTCTGATACCAAGTTTGTCACAACCCAAACATACACCTGGATCGTAGACATCGGAAAAGGAGCCCCGAGAGACCCCATGTCGACCCATGGCATGAGCATCTATCTAATCCAATCACACTTAACATATAATAATTTAACCATAGAATAGCATAAGGGAAAAGCAGTACTAGACTTATACAATACGACAGAATACAACTTGTAGTCTGATAAACCTCTAAACATGAAAGGCAGATTGGTGGGACAACTCCCCAACAAATCCAATATCCAAAAACTGAAAGAAATAACATAGAGTGTGAACATGTAGCCCTCGGAACATGAGGACTCACCAAGTATGCTGAGAGCAGGGATAAAACTAGCTATAAGTGAGGATGAGCCTGAGAACTGGGACCTATATCATGAAATAATACAACATAGAAAGTATGCAGTCAGTGCGTGGAATGTACTAAGTATGCAAGGTAAGTAAAATGGACATTTAAAAACATATATAAGACTCATAAATGATCATAAGAGTCGGACAACATGCTCGTATCATAAATCATTATAACATATCATACGGCTCAAGGTTTTCAAAACATTCGTAACATAAACATAATAATAATCTTAATAGAAGAGCTTTACTTAACATAACTTGAGCCAACATACATAATCCTAACATGCATAAATCATGAGGGACAGTGGAAGATTTTCTTAACTGACATACCCCATATGAGCACACATGAAGTCCGACTTGTAACCCTGATGTTCGTACCTTGCCAAGGGTAGAACTGTGAAAGTGTGATATCACCATGAAAAGGGGCATTTGGGCCAGGGACTAAGATGAAAGGGTCCCAACATACCTACGGTGGCATGTAGTTCATGAGATCCGGGGTTTAACCTGAGCCTCAAACTAAGTTTTTCACGCCCCGACTTGGGAGGCATGACTGGCACCTGGTGCCCTACTAGGACCTGAACTATTCAACTGACTGAGCCTAAGCACCTCTTGTGCAGGGCTGACTCTAACTCCAGAATCAAGAAAATGATGGGCTATATAGCGGCTGTAAATACAACCCCCGGCCGATGAGGCCTATAGACCTTGTGAAAGTAAGTAGCTAACTAAAGACAAACAATCATAGGGAGTTCTATGCGGGTCGACAAGGAAGCCAATCAATAGCTAAACATGGCCCCACATGGCCAACACACATAATCTGAAACACATATGGCCCCACACGACCGATATCATCTAACCACAGGGAAGTAACACAATCTGCAAGCCTTTAGGAGTAATAAGATGGTCGGGGCCCTATGGTCGGGACAGGGCCCCGACCTACCCATACTGCACAAACAAAAGGAATAAACCTCTATCACACCAGCCCTGGAAGAAGGGAGCTGACGGTTCTGTACGACTGACTGGAACTACAAGGGACATGCTCCTTGTCTATCTATACATGGAGGAAAGTAATGCAGTGCCCCAGGAAGGGAGTCAGTACAATATGTATCGAGTATGTAAGGCAATAGATAAGCTGAATATGATTAGAATTAAATAAAAGAAGAGCCGAAAGATTAACTTGTACGCCTGCTAATTCGTAATCTGCATCTAACTGACACTAAATGTACATAAGCTAAGACTTCATACTTACACATTTATAAACACTACATCTAGCAGACAAGAATTCATACAAGAACCCCACCTTGCCCCATAAGCCGGGAGGTACAATCAGCACAGAATAACTCGTTTAGGCCCCCATAAGTCCTGGCGAGCGCATCTCAATCTATATACCCCTACTCAGGTGTCTACAACTCTACTGGTATTGTAGCCATCCTACCGGTCCCCTGGGTCTACAACTGGGCCTGCTTGGCCCTTGAACTGTAGTTGCGTCTGAGTTCGGAGGACTCCTGTTATCTACACCCCGAGCGTAAACGCTTGCGGGGGTGTGTATAAGGACAACCACAGCAATATGAGGATCTGGATCCCCATCTTTGTCCCTTTAGGATGGCATGCCGCTCCGTAGAGCGACGTTTCCTCGCCCCTGGCGGGTGAGTCGACACAGCTATTAACCCTGGGGTGGTCATGGAAGGCTTCTAACTGAGGGAAACCCCAACCCAGGTGTTATACTAACACATCAATCTATCTATATAAAGAGAGCGTATCTGGCCTTCTGGGCCTCATGCTAATGCTACGAGCTTCTGAGATAATCTGTATGGTTGTTTGTAGGCACGCCATGTGCCCATTTTTTATCAGAGGATCCTGATAGTGATCATGATTTCTAATAGTCTGGGATGAATAGAGTGAGGTCTGAAATGGCCTAAAAATACTTTGAATGTCCTACTCGGACATCTATAACTCATGAATAACTGTGGGGTTGCTGATCGATAACTACTTTATTCTTCTAATAAAACAACTATATGGCTGGGCTTGGTCGAACTTTCTTCTACGCGATCGGCACCCTGGTCCATCATAGGGAGCTTACCGATCTCCTTAACTTGTGGTTAACATTGTACTAGCAGAGTACTACTAACTCCTTAAGCCTTGTCTAAATCCACTCGGATCTATAGTACTGTTTTGGGAAATTCTCAATCTTATGGGAAATTCTATATAGACTGGCCCTCTCCTGGCACTCTATACCTGAATACCTTACAAGAACTGGCTAGGGTGCTGGCCCTTCACTGATTACTGATGTGGACCCCTCCTTAGGGTTCCCACAGGTTTATCTAACTCGGATGACTAGGCTGGCTTTCTGGAGTCCTACATAATAACTATTAGATCGACTAAGACTGACAATCACTGATAAGGCTAAAGGGATGGAGGAGACCACTCAATACACTGGAGAACCCTGGTGTCGCTAACTCTAGAATATACCTATTCTATCTCTATTTCTGGTTTTGGAACGTGCGATAACATCAATGACCTATAGGGATGCTTTCCTGCCAATACAGGCGCCAACTAGTCATTAGACCGCCTAACTATGCCCATACTGTTTAACAAACTGATTCAGGCCAATAACTATTACGAGGCATGTACAATCCTGCTTGGTCGTTGCAGTAACCATCATTCCTTCTCCATTCTCCTTCTCGCTCACAACCTCGGCTTTTGTCTCTGTAGCCATTCCGATTGTAATTGTCTCTATGTTCATTCCAAACCTTGGCGTCAAGTGTCTTGTCCAGACCCTTGGCATTGGCTTTGAAACCCGCCACCTAGTTGTCCAAGAAGATTGCCTCCTCCTGGAAATCTAAATACTCTAGCCCTAGCTCGTGTCCCTATGTTCCCATTGCATTAACTTTTCTAGCTCTAGCGCCCATGATATGCTTCGTGAGCAGGTCCAATGATATGCGCATATGGGCCAATTCCTGATCACGTCCTCCTTCCTTCGTTGGTCTCTAATCAAACCAGCAACATATGTTCAGCAGCTGCTTCCACTTCCTTAGTGTGACATGCCCTATTCGTTTTCCTCACTCTGTCCAGAATAGTGGCAGCTTACTCCCAGATGTGACTCATCAGTGCCCCTTCTGCCACTATGTCTGCTATAGCTTTAGTACTATTATTCAGTGGTTTGTAGAAAATCTCCAACAAACTGTCATCAGTAATTTTGTGGTTTGGACACTTGGTCAGCTTCTTCTTGAATCTCAACCAGGTTTCATGAAGTGCCTCTGTCTTAAGTTGTTGGAAATTATATATTTCATCCTTAAGTTGCATCATCCTGGAGGATGGAAAGAATCTCTCTAGAAAAGCTTGTTTGAGCTCCCTCCAGTTTGTAATGGAGTCGTTGGGCAACTCCGATAACCATAAAGTGGGTTCCCCAGACAGAGAGAATGGGAAGAGTCTTAGCCTTATTGCGTCCTGGATGACTGCGGGCAACCTGTACGCCTTGCATATTCCAACGAAGTTCATTAAGTACAGGTTGGCATCATTTGTTGCGTGACCATTAAACATCCCCTTCATGTTCAATAATTGAATCATGGTGCTAGTGATGTCAAATGTTTCCCCAGCAGGCAAAGGTGGTGGTACGATAGCTCTGATTGACTCGACTTCATCAATGTCCGGGTTATCCTCATCAAAGAATTGAGGGGCATATCTATGGCCTCTGTTGCCCCTTCCATGGTGGCCAGCATTGACAACCTCTTCTAGAGAATCATCGACTTCCTAAAGTACAGCTTGTCGAGCTAGCTTGGCTTGCCTAGCTTATTCAGCAAAACAGGCATATCTCTGCTCTTGGTTCTCCATACTTCGCAATGTTCTTTCAAGTTTGAGATCCAAATAAATTAGGGGGTTTTCACTCTGTCGAGTACTTGGCATTCACCAAGCGACAATCTATGGGTGTCCAAAAACAAAAAAAAACATAATTAAGGAAATAACAAGCAAAAGTTAAATAGAAGCAATTAACCTAATCTTAGTTGTATTCCCCAGCAATAGTGCCACTTTTTGATAATGCTCAAACTCACACTTCCTGGCAAAGTATGAAGGGGATGTTGTTAATAAAGAACCCAACAAAGAGGTTGGGGGCCAAACCCACAGGGAATAAGGTAAGAAATAGACTAATGCTGGTACTTAAACTTGTTGGTAAGTTATCTCCAAATTAGGGGGTTTAAAGAAAAATAATAATAAAACAAGATTGCAATTTTGGTTGTTTTCAAGATTTGTAAATAACTAGGGTAAGTGTTCTCCATGGGTTTTTAACTACTTCGGGTATACACGTTGATCAATCCTAATGCTTACTTGTAGAACTTATAATGAGGGTTCATCCAAATGACTGGTTTGTCCCTATTGGATGACTATACTCAATCACCAGGTTAAGTCTCATGAGTGATTTCAAACTAACCGTTATGAATATGTTCCAAATTAACTTTCTTGTGACCGCAGCTCAAGTCATACAATGATCATAAAAATCAAGGCTTTGTTGTAATTCTCTTTTCCTAATCTCTACTTTTCTAGGTTCAAGCAAGTAAAGAATTCAGGCATGCTCTAACGTTGTGCACCGTTAAGAAATGTTAAAAGATGAAGAGAATAAAATACAAGCATTTAGCATTGGTTTCGAATCACTTTAACCCTATTTCATTAATCCACCATGGTTCCCACAATCCTAGTTGTGTAGGTTTTAGTGTCTCGTGATTGTAAGATTGTAATTAGTTTTCATAGAAAAACATATAATTAAATACTTACAACAATAATTGGAAGAAAACCTGTTTTGAATATTGATAAACAAAATCAAGAACAATTGACAAAACCAAGTGTTGATCTCAAGAATTGCTCTCCTAAACATGATAATAATTCACAAACAATTACCTAAAAACCTTCTCTCAATGTAATCACACATCTACTGATCATTCTCCCCTACTAAAAAAATATAAAAGGTATTTATATAGACATTAGAAACCTTTTCCTAAGCTAACAAGAAAATTTTCATCTCTGGTGTTGACTCGTCCTACGACTGGTCATACGACCCGTAACAGGATTGTATGGGTCGTTCCTTGCTCTCGTATGTTACTTGGTTGCTGCGGAATTCACTAAGTGTTGGCAACTGGTATGACTCATACCATGATCCTATGAGTCATACAATCCATCCCTGGCTTGGCTCTAAGATCTTTGACATCTTTAGAAGTTTTCTACAAGTGGTGTGGTACGCATTGTACCTTGCTCCTATGACTCATAATTTCTTGTTTCATCTTGAGTTATGCCAAGTCTTTAAGAATCATTGAAGCTCCCCACATCTCCTGGTATAGTTCGTATGTAGATGCTACGATCCATAGGTTCCGTCCATACCAGGAGACTTCTTATGCACATATTCTCTGAAGCATTCCGCGACTCCAGTTAGGGATCGTACCATCTTAGTATGGCTCGTACTGAGAGTCATACTTTCCTTTACACTGTTTCAGCCTTCTTAGCTTTTCAACGAGTCTCAGTACAACTCATACAATCAAGGTACGGCTCGTACTGAGATCAGTACTTGGCTGATTTTCTGCATCTTTTGCACATTTTTGCTCCAACACCTATTTTCCCTGAAAATAAAGTAAAAACACCTCATATTCGTATAAACATACCTAAGTCCATGCTATTTTTCCAATTTTAAACATTGAAAGTGTTGTAAATTCACAGCACATCAAGAATCACCAGAGTACTAAGACCCTTCTGAAAGAACCTCCAAAATTGAGAAGTGAACTGAGTACATCTATATGAAATGATGGATAATGGAACTCCATTAAACAGGAATAATTTCCGAACGTATAATCTAGCATAGTCCTTAGCTGAATTGGTAGTTTTACTAGTAAGAAATTAGTTGCTTTGGTCAACCAGTCTGCAACTACCCAAATAGAGTCTTACTGTCAGTGGGTACGAGGCAACCCTGTGATGAAGTCCAAATTGATCTCTTCCCACTTCTAAGTAGTGATACTAATGTCTTGTATCATACCTCCAGGTCTTTAATGCTAAACTTTCACTTGTTGATAATTCGGACCCTTGGCCAAAAACTTAGTTGTGTCCTTCTTCATGCCATTCCACCAATAGACCTCTCGTAGGTCACAGTACATATTTGTGGCACCTAGATGGATAGAATATCGAGAACCATGAGCCTTATGCAACATCCATTCTCTCAAATCATCAACACTTGGAACATACAAATAACCCTGATATCAAAGTACACCATCTCCCCCTTGGGAGAAGACCTCCACCTTCTAATTCTGAACTGCTTCCTTCAACTTTACCAGGATAGGGTCTTCATCTTGACTAGACTTGACCTCAGTCACCAATGAAGATTCAGACTCATTCTGAATAATGACACCACTATCTGTCGAGTCAACAAGGAGAATCCCCAACTGTGCAAGCTGATGCACATCCTTCACCAACTCCTTTCTCCCATGCTCAATGTGGGACACGCTCTCTGTTAACAATCTGCTAAGGGAATCTACCTCTACATTGGCCTTTCCTGGATGATAAAGGACACTCATATCGTAATTCTTGAGAAGTTCTAGCCATCTCCTTTGTCGCAAGTTCAAGTCCTTTTGAGTGAACAGATATTGTAGGCTCTTGTGATCCGTGAACACATCCACATGTGCCCCATACAAATAATGCCTCCAAATCTTCTCATGGGTCGGATAGTTCTTCTCATGGGTCTTAATCTAACGAAAAGCATATGCAATAACCTTGCCCTGTTGTATCAATACACATCCAAGGTTGATCCTTAAAGCATCCTAATACACCACAAAACCATTAGTAACCCCGGGTAAAGTCAAACTGGGCAGAAGTGAGCTGAGTCTTTAACTCCTGAAAGCTCTTCTAACAAGCATCGGACCACTAAAACTTGTCCTTCTTTTGAGTCAACTTGGTCAATAGTGCTACAATGGAGGAAAATCCCTCTAGAAACCTTCAGTAATAGCCCGCTAAACCCGAAAAGCTCCTAATATCCGTAGGACTGATAGGTCTAGGCCAATTCTTCACTACCTCTATCATTTGGGAGTCCATTTTCACACTCTCACCAGACACCACGTGACCCAAGAATGCCATGAAGTTAAGCCAAAACTCACACTTGCTAAACTAAGCAAACAACTTACGGTCTTTAAGAGTCTAGAATACAACCCTCAAGTGAGCGGCATGCTTCTCCTCGCTCTGAAAGTAATATGAGAATATCATCTCTAAAGACAATCACGAGCATGTCCAAATATTGCTTGAA
>JACEIK010004410.1:49179-103151 GCA_018107945.1 Datura stramonium
AGTTTGTTTACTCTGTAGAGGCTGATGTGGACTAGTTTGTATAGTAGTGTGGGTTGTGTAGTCATATCGGTTTTTCATTGCCTTGCTTAGCTTTATTGTAGCCTTGTCAGCTTTCTAGGTTGCATATTTATAATTATCAAGGCATTATTGTCCCAGTATTTATCTTGGTTGGTTGTTATAGTTGGCTTAGTCAGCCTTAGTGTCACATTTATAGATTCTATATAACCGGCTTCTCGATCGACCATGAATCAAGTGCCAGTTGCACCCTACCCTAGTTCTGGGGCGTGACACTACTTGAATACGACATCGAGTTGCCATGGCATTGTGCTGGTGCGCGTTGCCTAGGGCGGCACGGCATCCATCGCACAGGTTGCAGGGCGTGGCACCGCGCCATCGCGCGTTGTTGCTGCTGCTCTACCCCTCGTGCACGTGCGCATTACCTCGCATGGCACGATAGTGAATGCCACACAAGGCTAGCGTGACACACTGCTTGGCGCGCCCTTCTACCGGCCTGGCACGCTGGGTGGCATGGCCTTGACACCATGTTGCTTTCTTCATACGACTTCTTTACAATCACTTCCATGCTTTCCTCTTGTGCATTGAAAATCATTTTCATCCCTTCCTAAGCATAAATCACCTACAAAACATGGGCTAATCATTTTGGCTAGTTCATGCACCCATACATATAAAATATGATAATGTAATCATCTCAATCAACAAACATGACTCGAAATACGGTATAACATAGCATTTGGGCACGTAATTATGCCCAAGATCACTCTCCCAACTTGGGAAAGAAGTTGGACATCATACGCTCATTCATGAAGTATATCGGTATGAGAAACTCCCAACTAAAGTACACATGTATTTGTCATACCTTATTTTGACACAGTTTTATTGCATAATTGTTTACACACTTTCATATATATGTGTGTATGCATCACTCAAAGCATCATATTCAGTTAGTTTATTCTTTCAGTTCAAACATTCTTGCTTACCTATTGTTTCAATCAGCCATTTTACATACCATACGGTCAATCATACTGACACCATTTGGTGATTCATCTTTTTATGATATAGATTCAAGTAGATAGGATCGGTAGCAGATGCATCTGAAGGATCTCACTGATGCGTCGGCATTTGACGATGCATGGGATGCTTTTAACTATGAATTGATGCAAGTTCTTAAGCAACTTTTGGTTATTTTTATGGTTTTTGTGTGTGTTGTACAAGAACATAAAGCAAAGCAAAGAAATGTTTGTGAAATAAGCTGAAACAACAATATGACGGCCTATCTAACAGGCCATCACCAACTTGATGGACCATCACCTCAACCGTCGAGCCTAAACAACAGTAAAACAAAAAGACGTGAAATGATAGTCCAAGTGACGGACCGTCACCTCTTCGATGTCACAGAGATGTTGAATCAAGGGCACACTAGTTACGAAGTGATGGATTAGGTGATGGAGCATCAAGCACACCATCAACAAAGTGAGGATTTGCTTATACACTGGATAAGAGTGACGGCCTAAATGACAGACTGTCACCTGATCTACGGGACATCACCTGAAAAGTGAGATTCTGATTTTTAGTACAGGTTTTGGATTATTTTTGGATATAAATAATAGTTGATAGGTTTATTTTTGACATCTGATAGTTTTGGAGAAAAAAGGAACGATTGGAGCGGTATTTTTGAAGGAGGAAAAACAAGACTTCAACATGACTTTTGGGAGAGTCCTAGGAGAAATATTATTGAGTTTTTGGAATCACAATCAATTTTTCATGTCTTCTTTGTAAGTTAAACCTTCTTTGATGAATGTAATTGTTGTTGTGAATGCAATGACAATGTGTGGCTAAGTCTCATTACTAGGGTTGTGTGATTCATGGTAGAAGGACATGTGGTGAGTGATGTAGGGGATAATTGAATGCAAATGTGTGTACTACTAGTGTCTTCATTTTGAATGATGTCTTATGGTTGCAAACACTAGAACAAACCTTAGGTTTGACATGCTATAGTAAGGTGTATTAATCTAGAAGAAAGTGGATTAGTAATAGGGATTCAAAGCATTAAACCTTGACTGCTGATTAATTGTCACGACCCGAGAGTAGACCCAGATCGTAAATACGGGACAAGGAACCCCGAAAGGCTCCGAGTCGACCCATGGCATAATCATAGCATAACACTTATCATAAGAAACAACCAACAATGTGGATAAGCAGAAGCTAACTACAATAATCTAACATAAATCATCATGACAATCATAGCTACACCTGATACAACACTGAGTCTGTCTTGACAAGTCTGAAAGCCTTCTACTAAACTAACGAGTTGCTGAGACAAACCCCTAGCTAACTCCAAATATCTGAAAGTTGAACATGATGAAAACATAGATTTGCAGGTTTAGACACTATTCATATTAGAATCAGACAAAATCTAACTACATTTATTGAATGTGAATTGCATAGGTTAAATCAATTGATGGAAGCACTAGGGAAGTGACTCCAATTATGGGTTGATCCCCCTAAATAATCTAATATGGGTAAATTGAGAGTGGGCTATGGATGAACATGCAATCAAAGACTTAGGCAACTCATGGGTATATTTTAATAGAACCATAGGTGTCAATCTACTTCAATTTTGTCAAATTAAAGAGAACTCCCTTCTACCCAATTGCTTGTTGTCAATTAGAATTCAACATATGTCTAGGAGAATCCATTAAACAAGGGTTATGCCTTGAGTTATTGTTGATTGATGCTAACCCAACTTAAATTTATTCTTTCACTCCTCATAAAGGTAATTGAGCAGAATTGAGTAATTTTCATCATCAATCACAACTACAAAGCAAAGGTCAATTAGATTTTCTTAAGCCCATAATTTATTTTACCAAATTGAGATTATTAGGATTAACAACCTATTGGGTTCACAATCCTGGATATGGGTTTAGCTACCCATAACAAGAAGAAGGATATAAAGTAAGTAATTAGACATTCTTACCAAAGAAATTGTAAATTGTAGAACAAATCTTGAATTGATGAAATTGAATCTTCAAATTATAATCTAAAGCTAAGATCTATTGTAATATGGATAAAAATTAAAGCATTCTATCTATCTCTCTACTCTCTACTAAAAACTATTGAAAAAAAAGTAAAAAAATATGTATTTATACTATATCTCAAAAAGCCTAAAATAATTTAAACTTGGAGGGTCCCAGGTGTGTAGGGATCTTTGGAAGGATGGATTGTCCTTTTCCATCAATTAAAATCATTATCTTCCCAACAGTCTTCCATCCTTTAATCGATGAACCGTCTTTTGGAAAGACGGTACATCTCTTGCTTCATCGATTAAGATTGGCCTCGTCACCTTATGGATTTTTCTGTCAATTGATGGACTGTCTTATGAAAAAATGGTTTGTTCTTCACTCCATTTGATTACTGACTCCTTATGAATGGTTTCTAAAAATAATGGCACCGTCTGAACGGATGTACATGCGGACAGACCTTTAGCTAGATGGTTCATCCTTGGTTTTGTCTTTTGGACAGGTTTTCATCTTTGACTCCTCTTTTCTTCATTTAGCTTGAGTTCCTAAAATATATCATAATGAGTTTAATTTCAACTTAATCTAGCTCCTAAAGATATGAAAAATTTTATAAAATGAAGCAAAGATGTCTTGTAAATTCCCGACACATCAATACCCCAACTTAAAGTATTTTCTTATCCTCAAGCAACTAAAAAGAGAAAACTACCCTACACCTAAACTAATGTCCCAGTATCACAAAAAGTAATGACTAGGGTGGTTGTGAACAATGGCTACAAATACACATATTTCAATCCAACCACCCCTCCATCCGACAAAAATCAGTTTTCTCACAATTATTCAGACTAAGCATGCAATCTCCACTAATGACATTATATGAACATGCATACACCTAGATTCAAGAAGTAAAACATACCAATCATCTCCCTTGGCCTTTCTTTTCCCTTTTGAAGCAACTGAATCATCTTTGATAACCTCCTCAATTGATGGCTTTTTGACTCCCACGCCAACACTCTCATCAACACCTGGCTTTATGAACCCTATCATCTTGCTCAACGTTAGCATGCAAAATTTCAGCCTCGTCATCGACCACACCATCCTTAGCATCAACATCCACGCTACATAATTTTGTCGCTCCTTATAATGATGGTCATACATTGAGTGTTAAAAAGACCCAAATATCCTTTAGAATTAGCCACCATGCCACTAGGAAGATGGACCTTTTTATTGAAATTTGGTCACGTGAAAGATCCTGTACTTGTTGTTCTAACTTCGGTATGGATGCGGTGTGAGAACCAATAATCTTCGTAAGGTTCTTTAGGCAGGCATTTAGATCTCTCTTGATTAGTAAGCATTTTCTCCAACATTCCCTCAAGCTTTGAGCCTCCATGATCTTTTGAAGGACCCTCCCTCCAATTATGAGAGTTAGAAGGGGGCCCTCTCGACAGACATAGAAATTGTTACACCCCAAAAAATATTTGGTGATTATTTGATATTTGTATGTTATGCTAAGAGAAGTACATGTTGTATAATGGTCATAGGTGAGGAGGGAAACATGTTCTAAAATAAAAGTGAAGAGTATGTGAAGTTTATAAGTAAGGGTCAATTTTAAATGACCATATCTCTAAATATATAATAAGTTAGAAGTCTTACAACCTATTCAATTAAAGGTATTTGAATTTAATTTTGAGAACATCAAACCTCTTGTCAATAAGAGTTTGGAGTAAAAAGTTATATGCATTTTACCAGGACACTGTCAAGTAGTGACGTGTCCATCGCTTTAAAAATGGCTACCGACCCACCTCTATATATTTTAAAGTGTAATGTTATGAAATCATTTTCAACTTTCCCCAAAGTGAACTGCTAGCTTAAGGAATTCATATTCTCTCTGATTTTCAGAAAATTGGAAGGAGAAGACACCAAGTAAAATTCAACCATAATACAAGACAAGTGAAGAAGTCATTTGGAAGTTGTGCAAGGTGTGAGGAGGTTGTTTTGGAGTTTTGGAAGCGTTTTGTGGGATGTTTTACAGCATTTTTGAGATGTTTGGACTACCTATATATCCCCGTTTGAGTAAGAATTTAATTCAATAAGAAAGGTAAGGTTTTACCTCCTTTAAATTCATCATCCTGCAAGCAAAAAAAAATCTGGAAATTTGGAGCTAGAGAGGCTGTCATTTAGACTATTTTTGGCTGAAGTTCCTCTCTGTTTTGCATAGGATTTGGACAGCGTTTTTTGCTAAGAATATAATTCATATTGTGAGGATTAATTTTAGGAGGAGTTAGGTAATTTTATCCTTCTTTTTCCTCCTCAAAAGTTGGTAGAATCAAGTGTAGAAAAGATGACTAATGTTGTTGTTGTCATTGGTTGTTGTTGTTGTTGCGGCTGCCAGCTGGGATTAGTTTTGGATGAATATTTGACACAAATTAGGCTTGCTAATTGTATATAAAAATCAATATATTAAAAAGGGAAAAGTTTGATTATTGAAGAAGAAGCTTGTCTAAAGAAACACATCGGAATAAGGTATGTAAAAGCACCATTGTCCGTATTTTCCAAGCACAATTTTGAACTATCGAAGGGACGAATAGCTATACATTTTTGAACTCATATTTGAACATGTAATATTCTGTAAAAATTATTTAGAAACACTTGACCTCAACCTTGAATGGGAAAAGGTAATGAACGATCAAATTTGAAGTGAAAATACATATGTTTACGATTATTATCGTATTTATAAATTGAGCCTGAAGTCTCCTTACCATGGGCACAGTAAGCTGGTCCTTTAATATATATTATATGTATGTGCTTTTGTGTGAGTATTTTGAACTTGTTTGCATTACATAAAGGGCAAAAGAGCTAATCCATAAATTGTGAATGAACTCAAGACTAAGAAAATGATATTCAGCTCAATAAGGGAAAATGAAGTCACCAAGATGAAAATGCCTTACCATGGTCGCTTACCCTTTCATGTTTATGTTATGAAGTGTGTAAGTCCAAAAAGAGACTCTCTAATTCCTCTCCCTTAAGTCCAATGTCAAATTAGCAAGCTTCTAATTTTTAAGGTCCCTTCAAACCTTTTCTATGCATCTTGTTGAAATTGTTGGGTCGTCTGCATCTTCTTATGATATTTATGAGTCTAGAATACATGTGTTTATGTGATAGGTATTAGATTAAAACGTTATATGCATTCACTCATAGTTGTATGTTATAAAGGAGACCTACTTAGGCCAGGGTTTTATGATTTCTCATTTATTATGCTATGTATGTTATATTGGCTCAATGTAAGCTTTATTAGTTTTATTTGTGATGATGATATGAGACTTATGAAATCACCACTGTCCCGGTACATCTGGTGGGTAGTTTTCTTTTGGAATATTTGATGATATGAGACTTCTGACCTTACCACCGACCTGGTATGTCCAGTGGGCAATTCTCTTTTGGCATATTTGATGATATTAGACTTATAGCCTCACCACCGACCTGGTACATCTGTTGGAAGTTGTCCTTTTATATATGAGACTTATGACCTTACCACTGACTTGACATGTTTGGTGGGTAGTTGTCCCTTGGTTATGAGACTCCATGACAGACCCATCGGTCGGGAAATATTTTCTTATTTTAGCTGGATCAGAATTTGAGTACAGACTGTGTAGCTTATTTGTAAGATGTTGTGACTTATAGATATTCCTACTTGGTTATATTTATGTAATGTGTTATATTTAGCTCCAATATTAGTTTCCAGATTCTTGGATGACTCCTCTCTTTTCTCTGACCTTCAGTATCTTGGACATATTTGTATTTTCAGTTGCAGCCTTACATACTAGTAAATTTCATTTGTATTGATGTCCCTTCTCCTAGGGACCTTTTTTTTCCTGGCAATCATGCTGCAGGTACCGGCAGAGGCTCAAACCATCAGACGCAGTAGGAGCCATAGTTCAGCAATATAGTGGTATGCTCCTTTATTCCAGGAGTCCTGTCCCAGAGTTGTTTTATTTTTGAGTTTTTTGTATAGTTTGGGTAGGTCAGGCCCTTGTCCCATGAATTTTAGTTTATTACTCTCTAGAGGCTTGTGCAGACTAGTTGTATAGTTGTTCTAATTGTGTAGCCTTGTCATCCTTCCATTATCCAATTTAGCATATTATAGCTTGTTCAGTCTTCCAGTTACTTTTGTTATCGTCGAGACCATGGTAGGTGGCCTAGTCGGTCTTTATGCTATAGTTATAGACATTATGTAGCCAGTTTCTCAATCACCTCTGAGTCAATTGCTAGTTACGCCGTCCCCCAATTTTGAGGTGTGATAGACTTGGTATTAAAGTGAAGTCGTGTCCCAAGGAGTCCACAAATCCGTGTCTAGTAGAGTTCTGCTAATGGGTATATTGTGCATCATACTTATAATTAGGAGGCTAGGGGCATTTAGGAGTTGTTTCACTTTTTTTTACTAATAGTTTGTGCTTTAGAGAGAAGTCATAAGTATTGAAATATCTAAATTGTGCTATTGTTTTGGAGTATGCTGGTGACGAGGAAGATGACTAAGCGGTTAATCGGTATAACTGCAGGAGAGGGTACCAATCGCCCTTGAGTGGATCAGGGAGATAGATTAGAGGCTCAAGGTTAGTCTCCTACCCCAAATACTACAGTTCCTCTAGCCTCAGTTAGGGTTGCAGCAGATAGACCTCTAGTTCCTCCCGCATAGAGATACATAAGGGTGATAGAGTGGCAGACCTCCAACACATGTAGCACCTTCACCTAGTTGGGAGGGACGGGGTTTGGAGGGAGCTATTCAGTTGAAGGCTTGTATAGCCGCAGGTTAGGAGCAGCGGTTGGAGGCTATAGAGGAGCACAAAGGTCAGGCGACCAAAAGTTTCAGAGCCCGCGAGTCACTGAGATTGAGCCCTCCAATATTGACCGGATAAGACCCGAGTGGGGATCCTCAGGACTTCATTGATCAGACATATAGGGTATTGAAGGCGATGTGGGATACAATCACTAAGAGAATAGAGTTGGAGGCCTTCAAACTATGTGATATGGCTATATTATGGTATGAGGCTTAGGCTTAATTTAGAGAAGTTGATGCACCACAAGCTAAGTGGGTAGATTTCTCAGAGGCCTTTATGCACTAGTAGCTGCCTCAGGAGATTCGACAAGCTCAAGCTGAGTAGTTTTTGCACCTAGAGCAGGGCAGTATGAGTGTGTGCGAGTATAGCCTTCGGTTTAATTCTTTGGCTAGGTACGCTCTGCACATGGTTTAGATAATGGAGGATAGAGTTTATTAGTTTGTGAGAGGACTAGGGCCTCATATAGCTCGTGATTGTTTGGGGATATCCACTCGGTAGCACATAAAAATTGAATAGATTCAGGTTTTCACCCAAAGGGAGAAGAATTCGCTTCATCAGTTATGAGATGCTCGGAGACAGCAGGAGAAAAGGAAGAGAGCCAGGACTATGGGTCCTTATAGTGGGCTGCAGATTAACCAAGGGCTCAGTAATCTTGATAGTCAGTCAGACCAGCAAGGAATTCCCTACCTCAGCTTTACGGACAAAAGAGAGACCAGGGCCCATCTTTGTCTAGCTCCCAGCGTCAGGAGCGGGCAGAGCAGGGGGAGTATCAGTGCTGCCTTGTACTTAGTGTGGGAGGTCCCACTCAGTTCTGTGCCAACAAGAAAATGTATGTCATCGTTGTGGCAGCCAGGGCACTTTATGAGGTATTGTAAACATAGGGTCGTGGTAGACCCAATGTGACCAGATAGATCAATAGTTGCATCATCATCCTTGATTTGACCTCCTAGACCTGATCCTCAATTTGCAGCAGGTTGTGACTAAGATAGAGGGAGAGAGGCTTCTGGTTTCACGTCACCCATAATCGATTTTATGCTTTAGGGGGGTCGACAGGACCAGGAGGCATCACCTGACGTTGTTGTAGGTACTTTGATTATTCATTCTTGTGCTATATATGACTTGCATGATCCTTGTTCTATACTTTCTTATGTAACACCATTAGACGAGTCAATTTGAAATTGTCCCTGAATTATTATCTAGACCATTTGGGGTATCTACGCCAATTGGCAAATCTGTGTTAGCTAAAAGGGTTTACTGAGATTGTATAGTGTTGGTGTGTGATAAAATGACCCTAGTTGAGTTAGTTGAGCTTGAGATGGTTGATTTTGATGTCATTATGGGTATGGCTTAGTTGGTGATGCGTTATGCTAATGTGGATTGCAGGACCAAAGTTGTTAGATTCCATTTTCCCGTAGAGCCAATCTAGGAGTGGCAAGGTAATGCGTTATACCTAAAGGTAAATTTATTTCATACTTGAAGGATCAAAATTTGATATCCAAGGGTTGTATTTTTCACTTGATTTGCTTAAGAGATTTGGAACATGAACATGCGACTCTCCAGTCAGTTCCTGTCATAAATGAATTCCCAGAAATTTTTCTAGAGGATTTGTCTGGGATTCCTCCTGAGAGGGAGATATATTTTGCTACTGATTTTCTTCCAGGCACTCATCCGATATCTATACCTCCATACAGAATGTCCCCAGCAGAGCTAATAGAATTAAAGGAATAGTTGATGGATTTTCTTGAGAAGGGTTTTATTAAGCCCAATGTGTCATTGTGGGGTGCACCAATGTTGTTCATGCGAAAGAAAGATGGGTTATTAAGAATGTGCATTGATTATAGGCAGCTGAACAAGGTACCATTAAAAAATATTCATTTCGCAGGATTGATGATTTGTTTGATTAGTTACAAGGTGCTAGATGCTTTCGAAGATTGATTTGAGGTCTGGATACCATCAACTTCGAGTTAGGGAGGTTGATATCCCTAAGAACACTTGTAGGGCCCATTAATACCATTATGAGTTTTTGGTGATATTGTTTGGGCTTGCTAACGCCCTAGCGGCTTTTATGGATCTGATGATCGGGTGTTGATGTTGAGCATATTCTTATACACATTTTCCATACTTTTACCCATCTTTTACCATGTTTTGAGATGATCATCCTTATGAAATGCCTGATTTAATGAATGTATGTGTTAAATGAGCTAACAAATATTTTTAGATGATTTTAGCAGGTAACACATTAAAAAATACTCAAAAATGATACAATATGTGAAGGAACAAGAATTTGAGGAAAATTTGGCCTGGTGAGATAGTTGGAGTGGCGCGCCAGCCATTAACATCTGAGAAAATTATTCTCAGGTTGGTGTTATGGTTGGCGTGGCACTCCATACCTCAAACTTCAGAAGAATATTTTATTAACACCTTGGAGAATTGAGTGGAGTGGCGCGCTAGATAGCTTCCAAACTTTGGAAAGTTTTCTAACACTCTGGTGCATTGACAAAAGTGGCACACTAGGTCCAAAAATGCAGAATTTTAACTAATACCTTGTGATATAGGAGAAGTGGCGTGCTAGAAGCCAAACTTCAGAGAAAATTCAAGCCATGTTAGGCGGGATGGCTGGCGTGGCGCGCCAGGGCTTGTCTGGGGTGGATTTCTGTAAGTCCAAAAGCTGAATTACTTAAGGGAAAAAGAATCATTTGTTACTATGCTTATAAATACTTTATCTAGGGCATTTGTTAGGCATCTTTCAATCAGGTCGATCATTATACGTAGTCTTTGGGGGAGAGACAATAAGTTCATTTTCTTCTTAGGCTTTTCTTATTTACTTTTATCTTTGTCAACTCGAATGATGATTTTTTGGTTTTGCACTTGAACATGACTGGCTTAACTCCTTTTTGTAGGGTTTTATCCATGGCTTGATGGTTGTAGTTTGAATATTCGTCTATGCTAGAAATTGATTCTTCTTTTAAAGATTGTTTATGCTTACTTGATTTCATTCTTATTCGTTAGACTGATCACCTTTCGAATATTATATGTTGGCTCGTTAGTTGAACTCAAGAGAGGGAACTAATGAGGGTTAAAAGGAAGCATAGGTTAGGTTTCAGTTATCTTGTTCAAAAGCTTAAGAGTTGATTTCGTTGGGTAGGATAGAGATATACCCTACAACCCTATTCAGTTGAGTCAAGTAGCTTCAACCGTCATCTCATGTTTCTCCTACAATCATAGTGATATAGGTGTTAGGGTTCATGAGATAGTTTTTGCCTATTCGGGAGAATAGGTGAGAAGTGAGTTTGTAACTTGCAACTAACAATCTTAGAAAGATTTTGTCTAGCGTATTTGAATCCTAAAACTTAATTTGAAAGAAAAAGTTCCAAGACCCTGGATTTTAATCAACATTTGAACTACAAAATCTTTTTGAAAATGAATTTAGTTTCTTAGTTTAATTTACACTCTAAGTTTAGTAGAATAATCTCAAAACCATTTCCCCACTTTACTTGTGTTTTCTTGAATAGTGAAATAAAGGTTCAAACTTAAGCAATTAATCTGACAAGTCTTTGTGGGTATGATATTGGGACTTCACCATCCTATATTACTTGACGATCATGTGCGCTTGCGTGCTCTTGGTGGGATCAGGTGTTAGGCCCTTTCTGGATGTATTTGTGATCGTCTTCATTGACGAAATTTTGATTTATTCATGATTAAAGGCTAAGCATGCAGATCATTTGGGAGCAGTGTTGCAGACTCTCCGAGACCACAGGTTATATGCTAAATTTTCTGAATGTGAGTTTTGGTTGACATCTATAGCTTTTCTTGGCCATGTGATTACAACTAAAGGTATAAGGGTAGATGGCCAGAAAATAGAAGCCGTGAAGATTTAGTCCAGACCCTTGAATCCCACAGAAGTTCATAGATTTCTGGGATTAGCAGGTTGCTACCGCCGATTTGTGGAAGGTTTCTCCACTATCTTTGCGCCTTTGACAAAGTTGACACATAAAGCGGCTAAGTTTTAGCAGACAGAGGCATGTGAGCGGAGTTTTTAGGAGTTAAAGGATAGGCTGACTTTAGCACCTGTCCTAACTCTACTATAGAGTTTCCAGGGCTATGTGGTGTATTGTAATGCTTCTGAAATTAGGTTAGGTTCTGCTCTAATGCAACATGGCAAGGTTATCGCTTATGCCTCTAGACAGTTGAGAAAGCACGAGCAGAACTATCCTATCCACGATCTTGAGTTGGCTACAATGGTGTTTGTATTGAATATCTGGCATCATTACTTATATGGGGTACTTGTTGATATATTTATTGATCATAAGAGCCTCCAGTACTTTTTCCAGCAGAAAGATTTGAATTTGAGGCAAAGAAGATGGTTAAAGTTACTAAAAGATTATGATGTGAATATTTTGTATCATTCGGGTAAGGCAAACATTATAGCTAACACGTTGAAGAACAAGTCTATGGGTGGTTTGAGTCATATCCAGGATGGTCAAATTGAAATGTCAAAGGACCTATAACAGTTGGTTGATTTTTAGATTTGGTTGCTAGATACTGGAGATTGGGATGTTGCGGTCCAGAATACAGCAGAATCATCTTTGGTGATTGAAGTTAAGAAGCATCAGTATGATTACACAAAATTAGTCTCACAAAGGAACAGTATATCATAGTAGAAGCAGAACCTATTTGACAGCAAACCAGATGGACTTCTTAGATACAAAGGCCCTTAATGTGTGCCTAGTCTGGGTGAGCTACAGGAATGGATTATGAACGAGGCTCATTATTCTCGATAGTTAGTACACCCTAGTGTTACGAAGATGTATCATGACTTGAAGCAGTTATACTGGTGGAATGGTATGAAAAAGGACATTACAAGTTTTGTCGCTTAGTGTCCTAATTGTCAGTAGGTGAAGGTTGAGAACCAAAGACCTGGAGGTCTAATGCAGGAGATAAAGATTCCAGTTTGGAAATGAGAGGTGATAAATATGGATTTTATTACAAGATTACCTCGTATGAGAATAAAGCATGACTCTATCTAGGTGATAGTTGACAGATTAACTAAATTAGCATATTTCTTGCCCATCGGGACTACAGATGTTGCAGAGGATTATCCTAGGCTATATGTATGGGAGATAGTACACCAACACGGCATTCCTTTATCTATTATTTCTGACAGTGGTGCTCAATTTATAAAAAGCTTCAGGAAATCTTTCTAGAAAGGTCTTAGCACTCAGGTAAGTCTCAGTACAGTATTTCATCCTCAAATAGATGAACATGCTGATTGCACCATTCAGACGTTCCAAGATATATTGTGTTCCTATGTGTTGGATTTTGGCAGAAGTTGGGATGATCATGTATCCTTGATAGAGTTTGCCTATAATAACAGCTACCAGGCGAGTATTTAGATGGCCCCGTATGAATCTTTATATGGACAAAAGTGTAAATCACTGGTGGGTTGGTTCAAACTCAGTGAGGGAGAACTACTAGGGCCAGACTTGGTGCAACAGGCCATGGATAAGGTAAAACTTATCAGAGATCAACTTCAGATAGCCCGGAGTAGGAAGAAGTCTTATGCACATGTACGTTGTTTAGCGTTAGAGTTTGTCGTTGGTGATTGGGTGTTCATAAAGGTGTCACCTATGAAGGGCGTTATGCATTTCGTTAAGAAGGGCAAGTTAAGCCCTGGGTATGTGGGACCTTACAGGATTATTCGCAGGTGAGGTAAAGTGGCCTATGAGTTAGATTTATCATCGTAGCTACCAGCAGTCCATCTCGTATTTCATGTTTCGATGATATGGAAATGCATTTGGGATCTAGCCCATATTATGCCTATTGAACATGTTCAGATTTCTGATGAGACGACCTACACAGAGATCCCAGTTTCCATTCCTGACCGGCAAGTTAGGAAGCTTTAGACTAAGAAAATCAACTCAGTTAAAGTGTTATGGTAGAATAATAATATTGAATAAGTGACTTGGGAAGTAGAGGAGAGGATGAGGAGGAAGTATCTTTGCTTATTTATGAAATTGACGTGATAGCGAGGTGTATATCTGCTATGTTTCTATCTTAAGTTTCTGGTTATATGTTCCTAGAACATGTTGAGTGAAGTTAATCCTAAATCGAGGACGAGTTTTTCTAGGGGGGAGGATTTACACCCTAGAAAAATTTTAGTGATTATTTAATAATTATATACTATGTTAAGGTAAGTTTGGGATGTATATTGATTATAGGTGAGGAGGGAAACATGTACGAAGAGAAAAGCGAAGAGTATTTTAAGTTCATAAGGGTCAACTTTAAACGATCATATCTCTCAATCTATAATAATTTAGAAGTTCTACAACTTATCAAACTAAAGGTATTTGAGTCTATCTTTTAGAACGTCAAACCACTCATCAATCGGAGTATAGAGTAAAAAAGTATAGGCACTTTATTTGAACACTGTCAAGCAGTAACGTGGACACCGCCTTAAAAATGGCTGTCGCCCCACCTCTTTATATTATAAAGTGTTATGTTATGAAATCATTTTCAACTTTCTCCCAAGTGAGCTGCTAGCTTAACGACTTCATATTCTCTCTGATTTTCAGTAAATTTGAAGGAGAGACAACAAGTAAAATTCAACCATAATACAAGACAAGTAGAGAAGTCACTTGCAAGTTGTGCAGGTGTGAGGAGGCTGTTTTGGAGCTTGTTTTGGAAATATTTTGGAGGATTTTTTGCTACTTTTTAGATCTTGTTGGACTTCCTATATTCCAACTTTGAGTAGGGATTGAATTCAAGAAGAAAAATAAGTATTTTATCCCTTTAAATTTATCAAGTTGCAAGCAAAAAAAACTGGAAATTTGCAACTAGAGAGGCTTCCATTTGGACTATTTTTGGCTGAAGTTCTTGTTCATTTTTTTAGGATTTGGAAAGTGTTTTTGGATAAGAATATAATTCACATTGTGGGTATTAATTACATGAGAAATTAGGTAAGTTTTCCCTTCTTTTTCCCCCTCAAAAGTTGGTAGAATCAAGTGTTGAAAAGATGACTAATGTTGTTATTGTCTTTGGTTGTTGTTGTTATTGTGGATGCCGGCTGGGGATTTGTTTTGGCTGCATATTTTACACCAATTAGGCTTGATACTTGTCAATAAAAAATCAATAGATTAAGGAGGGAAAAGGCTGATTGTTGAAGAAGAATCTTGGCTAAAGAAACACATCGGAATAAGGTATATAAAGGCGCCATTGTCTGTATTTTTCAAGCACGATTTTGACTATCAAAGGGAACAATATCTATATATTTTTGAACTCATGAAAGCATGTAATATTCTGTCCAAAAGAGTTAGAAACACTTGACCTCAAGCTTGAATGGAAAAAGGTAATGAATGATCAAATGTGAAGTAAAAATACGTATTGATTATGATTATTATCGTAGTTATAAATTGAGTTTGAAGTCCCCTTATCGTGAGCACATTGAACTGGTCCTCTACAGTATATTATATGTATGCATTTTTGTATGTGTATTTAGAACTTGATTGCTAGAGATAAAGTGCAAAAGAGCAAATCACTAAATTGTGAACAAACTCAAGACTAAGGAAACGATATTAAGTTTAATAAGGAAAAATGAAGTTACCAAGATGAAAATGCCTTAACATGATCGCTTCCCCTTTCATGTTCATGTTATGAAGTGTGTTAGGCCAAAAAGAGACTTCCTTAAGCTGAATGTCAAATTAGTGAGCTTCAAGTTTACAAGGTCTCTTCAAAACCTTATCTATGCATCTTGTTGAAACTCTTGGGTCGTCCACATCTTCTTATGATCTTTATGATTCTAGAATACATGTTTTTACATGCTAAGTGTTAGATTGACATGTTATATACACTCACTCGCAATTGTATGTTGTAGAGGAGGCTACTTAGGCCAGGGTTCTATTATTTCTCATTTTTTGTGCTATGTATGTTAGATTGACTCAGTGTAAGCTTTATCAGTTTTATTTGTGATGATGATATGAGACTTATGACCTCACCACCGACCTAGTATGTCCGGTGGGCAGTTGTCCTTTGGCATATTTGATGATATATGACTTTTGACCTCACCACCGACCCGGTACATTTGGTCACAATTGTCCTATTGTATATTTGATTATCTAAGACTTATGACCTCACCACAGACTTGGTACGTCTAGTGGGTAGTTGTCCGTTGATATATGAGACTTATGAACTCACCACCGACCTGACATGTAAGGTGGGAAATTTTCCCTTTGTTATGTAACATTCGAGACAGACCCTTCAACAAGGCCCGTATTTGCTTGATTTAGCTGGATTAGTATTTGATTACGACTGTGAAGCTTATTTGTAAGATGTTGTGACTTGCAGATATGCCTACTTGGTTATGTTCATGTAATGTATTATATTTAGCTCTGTTATCAATTTCTAGATTCTTGGATGACTCCTATCTTTTCTCTAACCTTTAGTATCTTGGATATATTTGTATTTTCAACTACAGCCTTATATGCCAGTACATTTCATTCGTACTGGCGTGCCTTCACCTTGGAACCCCTTTTTTCCTTACAATCATGCTACAAGTACCGGCAAAGGCTCAGACTGTCAGACGTAGTAGGAGCCAAAGTTCAGCAGTATAGTGGTATGCTCCTCTATTCCAAGAGTTGTGTGCTAGAGTTATTTTATTTTTCAGCTTTATATGTAGTTTGGTTATGTGGGGTCCCTGTACCGTGCAATTTAATTTGTTATTCTCTAGAGGCTTGTGTGGACTAGTTGTATATCTATTCTAGTTGTGTGGCCTTGTAGGCCTTATGCTGTGTAATTTAGCTTATTATAGCATGTTCAGTCTTCCAGTTACTTTTGTCATCATTGAGACCGCGGAAGGTGGCCTAGTCGGCCTTTATGTTGTAGTTATAGATGTCATATAAGTCGGTTTCTCGATCACCTCTAAGTCGAGTTCCAATTATGCCCTCCCCCAGTTTTGGGGTGTGATAGAAATTGAAGCTTTTTTTCTGATAGGGTCCACTATTGTGCCATCCCTAATTCGGTCCACCATACTCATTCCTTGGGTAGTTTTGACCTTAACCTTGCAGTTGAGGTCTCCACTGCCCTTTATATGATGAAGGTGGGTGGCCTTGTTGGTAATGCAGTCTATAGCCACCAGATGAGTTATCAACATAGTTAGCATCTTCAACTTGCATATGGGGTGGCTTCTAGAATAGTTGATATTGATATGGAGGAGAGGGGTATCCATGCCCATATTGAGCACCATTCACAGCCTCATCAACTACATGTACCTTTTTGACCTACAGCAGCAGTTAACTTTTTGGTAAGTACGGCTATGTTGGTCATGGTAGCCATCATTTAATCACGATCCTGGTTCTCCTTTATCATGTGAGACAATGAAGGAGTACCCACATTTATCCATCCACTTTGATCTCCTCCATGCCATGCATGGTTGTGATTTTCAATTCAATCCAAGATAATGACAATCTGATTAAAGATCTTGTCTATGAAGCATCCTCCAGTGGCATTGTTTGCCTCAGACTATGTCAATGGGTCCAAACCTATATAGCACTTCTCAAGAAAAATATGCTTGGGGACCTTGTGGTTGGGAGTTCAAAGTATATATTGCTTGAACCTTTCCCAAGCATCAAAGAATTTCTCCCCAAGGAGCTATCGAAAGTAGAAGAACTTGTCCCGTTGCTTTGCCTTCTTACTAGGCAGGAACCACTTTTTGAGAAAGACATTCACAAGCTCTTTCCATGTATGGATTGAATTCGGGTAGCTTGTTCAACCATTTTCTCGCTTCCCCACCAAAGAGTTTGAATACCCTAAGTCGAATGGCATCATCAAAAATATTATTCTTCTTGTGGAGGTTGCACACCACCAAGAAATTCTTCAAATGTTGATGAGGGTCATTATTGGTGCAGTTGTGGAACTAGCCCTCCACTTTGAGCATTATGTATATGTTACCGTCTATCTTGAAAGACGTAACATTCACTCTAAGTGGAATAATAGCACTTGCATGGTCAACCTCATCGCTGACTTCCACAAGCACATTCTCCAACTCTCCCAATAAGACAGCCATGATCCTATACTAAACAGCAAAAACAAAAGAATAGTTTTAATCAAGAAAACTAAATTGATAGTGCTAGATAGGGCTTATGTCATAGTCTCTGGTAGTGGCACTATAATATTTGACAAGCCTCTCAAATCCACTCCAATTAATGATAATGTAAAATAGTCATAGTAAATATAAAATCCAACTTGGAATCGGAATCGAATTCATAGAGACTATGTTAAACCCAAACTATTCAGTACCCTTCAATCTAGATTTACAGGTTTAGATACTATTCGGATTAGGATTAGGAAAAATTTAACTACAACTATTGAATGCAATTACTTAGGAATAAATTAATAGATGAAAATTCTAGGAAGTGTTACGACCCAAATGGCCGTGATTAGCATCCATACTAATTCTCCCGGTGGGAGAACCAACGCATCCCCATTCATTCGTTCGTTTTCAACACTTTTACTATAAAATAAATATTCTCAGAGAAAAAAAATGTGAATCTTAGAAAAACAATAAGGAAAATATCTGCAGCCTTTATCTATTATAATCGCAGAAATTGAAAGTTATTGTACTGAGGACATCAACTAAATCATAGTCTATGAGGGATAAAACAAGATAAACAAAGTTCATGTTTGGATCAAAGACATCTTCTTCAAGAGGACTTATAGTAGCCCGAAAAAGGAAATCAGCTCACCCTCGAAGTACTCACAGCTTCTTCTACAAATAAGGTCGAGTTGAACTTCTTAGGCCATAGTTTGCACTCAGAAAATAAGTATAAGAGTATCATCAGTATGACACAATTTACTAGTAGACATCATCAATCGACCTTAAATAATAACGTATATACATGTAAAATAAACTACATTCATTGAAATAGATTATCATCAGGCAACACAAATTCTAGAATCATTCAGAGTAAGGTTTAAATCTGGCCTGCTCACTGGATTAGGCCTCACTGTAGCGGTGGTAAGACCACAGCAGCGGTCTCGCCGCAGTGGTAAGGTTATCGTTGTAGCAGTACTGTGCGGGAAGTAACTCGACCAAGGTGACAACCTTAGATTTCTCGCTTAGCATTTTCTCACAATTAGTTCATCAACTCCGTACAGGTTTATGCATACCTAAAACTCAATGATCAACTCATCAACTTATCACATGGGTTATACAACTAAATCCTCAACAATCAATTCATCAATTCTTCACAGATTCACACATAACTTTGCAAGTATAATACAAATCATAACCAAATACAGCATTAAAATCCATATAAAACTATGTATTCAAGTATCTCAGTTTCTCACGGTTCTTATATCTTCGAACCAATACTCACTCTTTAGCTCTCTTTCAATATCATACCATCGGTAATGTGTTAGGCACATGCCCCTGTCACATCACTGTACATACTCACACGGAATAGCACATGCCTAGTTATTCTTAAATCTTGATTTAAATCATAATTTCAGTCATTGTTTTAATTATTGTTTTCTTAAAACCCCCATATTGGAGTAACTAACCAATAAGTTCACTTACCGGCATTAGTCTAGATCTTCCATATTCCCTGTGGGTTCGACCGCAATCTCTTTGTTGGGTTCTTTATTGACAACGTCTGCTTCATACTTCAGCAGGAGGTGTGAGTTTGAGTGTTATCAGAGAGTGACATTCCGAAGATAGCCTTCAGTACTCGGTATGGTCACTATAAGTTTGTAGTTATGTCTTTTAGACTAATGAATGCTCCTGCAACTTTTATGGATTTGATGAAAAGGGTGTTCAAGTCATATTTGGATATGTTCGTGATCGTGTTCATATATGACATTCTCATATACTCTCAGAGCAAGGAGGAGCATGCCGCTCATTTGAGGTTGGTACTACAGATTCTGAAGGATCGCCAGTTATATGCTAAGTTCAGCAAGTGCAATTTTTGGCTAGACTCAGTAGCATTTTTTGGTCATGTACTATCAAGCGAGGGTGTACAGGTGGACTCTTAGAAGATAGAAGTTGTGAGAGAATTGGCCCAAACCAGTGAGTCCTTCAGATATCAGGAGTTTCTTGGGCTTAGCCGGTTACTACAGGAGGTTTGTGGAAGGATTTCCATCCATTACGGCACCATTGACTAAGTTAACACAGAAGAAACTGAACTTTCAATGGTCGAGGGCTTGTGAGAAGAGCTTCCAAGAGTTGAAGACTCGACTCACCTCAGTGTCGTGCCCTAGTGCACGCGCAAGCATACGTGGTCGTACAAGTAACATAGTGGCTCTTTTAGGAGTCGGATGTCGAACCCACGCGGACTGGACTATTTCACCAAATATTCAAGTTCAACTGTTATATTGAATTTCAAAAGTGTTAGTTTTATAGATGCTTGTTGTTTTAACTAAATCTAAATGATGATCACAAAATAATCGAAAAATAATAATAAGAAGCATCTAGAGTTAAGGCTTGACAGTCATGTAATGCTACAATTCACAATGGTATATGAAATTCAATTGTTGTCTCACAGAGTTAATATGCAGTGTTCATGGTATTTCGAGCCTCTAAACACAACAAACTAGTCTCACACCTACATGTTGAGCGGGGATGTGACATCCTAATTCGTGAGCAATTTAACACTATGGATGTGGTTTATGGGGTTTATTCCCTTTATTATGGACTATCGTACCTCTAATCATTTAACCTAGCTTAATTCACAACTACTTCTATGAGCGGTGATGTGACAATCTAAGTTGGTGTCTAGCTATAGTCACGTTTAATTAACAAAGTAAGGTAAATTAGGTATAATCCTATCCTAACTGCGAATCCTATCGTAAAGACAAGAACATGCTCCTGAATTCTTTCGTTCTAACCTAGGGTTACTCTTTCGAACTTTTTCCTAAGATTAACAAGTTCGTTTTCATGGTGATCAAACATAAAAACAACAATACTTAAGAATACAAGAAAAAACAACAACAAAAACTCGAACCAAAGATGAATTCAAGCATTTACATTCATATCATATGGTCTCAACCCTAGAAGAAGGGTTTTAGCCACTCATGTTCATACAATTACTCCAAAACATGTTTAAAGTAAAGTACTTACAAGAATGGTAAAAGAGAATGAAAGTTTATGAACCCTAGGTAGAGTTTTCTTCATTCTCCCTTCGCTCCTTTCCGTTCTTCCCAAAATATTTCGTGATATCTGATTTTAGAAGGAAAGGGTCCTATTTATACTTAATAAAAATTTACAACTTTTGGTCATGGGTGAACTGGCTCCGTGTAACGGACCTGGTCGCGTTGCTCTACCTTATTGACACGGAGCAAACGCGAGGGGCTACTGGAATTTGGCATCGTCAATGGAATGGGCGAGGGCCAAAGGGCCTCGCGCTGCTGGACGGGCATGGCACGCTGCCTGTTGCGTAGGCTGCCCCGCGTGACACGGCACTAACGCGCATAGTTGCTGCTTTTCCTGCCATCGCGCGCACACGCATGGGCGTGACACGGTGCCTGTCGCGCAGGTCGGCCGTCGTGTCACGATGGGCTTTGCAGTAGGCTGATTCTTCATGCCATTTTGTACAATTGTCATCCCACTCAATCCATAGTTCCACCTTGCTCGTGCATCGTCATATTTAGCCCATCTTTAACATTTTTCACCTACAAACAAGGACTAATCATATTGGTTAGTTCATGCACGACATTATACAAAATCACATGAGAATGTAATATATTAAATTGGCAAACATGACTAAAACTAAGTTATAAAATAGCACTTGGGAACGTAAATATGCCCAAGATCACTACCCTACACTAAAAGCCTTGTTCGCCCTCGAACAACTCTACTACATCTCATGCACACGAAGGACTCACACATAGATAATTGAAGCCAGACAATTCAAGGTAAGGCTAACAGATTGTTTCAGATAGAAAGTTTAAAATAGAGCATGCAATATATAACCATTGAAATCCCATACAACTAAGTTAAAACTTCCTAGCCTCAAGAATTGACTCTCAAACTCAGCAAACTCATGCAAATTAACTAATCAAGAAATCTGACATGAATTTTATCCTTCATCAAACATGTGCCCTTACAACAAGAGAGATACCCATTTTCCACTCGCAAGTTTTCAAATTATAACAAGTATGGGTATATGAATAAGAATTCAGCTCACTCTCACAAAGACTTCTCATGCACATGTACTGACCCATAAGCTTGCCCTTAGTGTTCTACTTCACTAATTTAGAAATGTTTTAAAGTAAGATCAAATAGGACTTATTGGGTTGTAACGTAAGCTAAGGGACGGGTAGGTACTATTCTAGCCAGTAATAGTGACTATCTTCCCTAAGCACTTTTAATACATCACACTTTCACTACTAATATCTATCTTCTTACTTCATCTTCGTTCTTTTCAAATCCCCATTTCCTCTTTTGTTTCCCCATTTCTTTAAGCACACTTAGGCTATTAGTAAGGAGTACTTACGCAATTTTTTTCGCTCTTTTGTTCTCTTACTCCCTACCAATATTTATGCATTTTCAACAAGTGCACCTATTGTCTTTTTTTCAACCCCCGCAACCATTACTTTCCTTCTTTTTCCAATTTCTCACTCCTTAACTTCTTTTGCATTTTTCACTTAAACGCTTAGGAGTTTTGGATCAAATTAAAGGCTATTAAAAATAAAGGATTAAGCTAATATTGTGGCTGACAAAGAATAGGCTAAAGGCTCAACGGGGCTAACTAGGATCAGATATTCAAGGTAGGTAAAGCAAGGGATAAGAATTAGGCTCATTTAAAGAAACTCCTAAATCATCTCGTATAATTAACATTCCTTATTTCGTGTTGCATACACACCATACAAGTTCTAGACATGACACAATGGCATGGAATATTCGAAAGCCTTACACTCATAGCACATGCTCAATTCGAGGAAGATTCAGTAGACTCTTGCTTAGCTAATCACAAGAATTCACAATTAAGCTTTTAACTCATAGAGTCACATTCAAGAGCCTAGGTGTCTTAAATAGAGTTACACAGTTGCTTAGATGCTTCAAAATGTACAACACTTACATTTCACAATCGTGTACAACACATAATAAGAACATCAAACTATCAATCAACTAAGGGTTCAAACTTAACACCTATTGACTAATTTTTCCTCAAGACGGTGATCAACCATCCATTGTCAGGAAAAGTCTCTAACTATGACTAAAAATCTATTTACAGACACAGAAAAATTTTATTCCTCGATTCAAAATGCCCCCTTCTAAAAAGAACCGAAAAGAAAAACCAAAGGGTGGGTGAATTGTGCTCAACTAATAACTTTCTCCACAAAAACATCATACCTAGCACCACATTCACCTAAAACACTTAGCACAGAATTTTGAAATTTCCCTCACCCTACACTTGAAATATACTATGTCCCCAAAGCATCAATTACAATTAACATAAGGGTTAGAGATACTTCCTGAGGCCTCTAGTCCTAGCTAACAGCATATTTCTCTGCATTTTTGAATATGTGGGTCAACGACCCTACACTCATCTTTTTGTCATGCTCCTTAGCCTTCACATCCATGGGTACTCAGACTTCCCCTGAATTTGTGCGTAACAAACAAAACAAAAAACAACAAGTGACAAATAACAAAAATTACAAACAAACTGAAAAGAAAGTGTACTTGTGGTACTCTTGGATTGCCTCCCAAGCAGCGCCTGATTTTTCATCGCGGCACGACATGGACTATCCTTCTCAGGATATCCTCACATAGGTGTTCCCTTTTGGGAACCATTTTCTCTTTTTTTGTTTTTAGAGGGAACAGCCTCCACTTTATCCCTCTTTTCTTCCATCTTCTTCTTTAATTTTCGCCCTCCATCAGACTCGGCCTGAAGTGTCAACATATCCTTCAATAGTGGAACCATGGAATCTACCACCCCACACTTAGAATTTGACAATACACAGATCTTACAAAGATCTCTATAGTGTGTTGGTGGGTTGATCTCCTGATAGACTCTGAAGAGCTCTTCTTCCTCATTGACCCTCATTTTAAAGGTACCTGCTCTCACATTAATGATAGCTCCTCTAGTTTCCAAGAATGGTCGTCTCAGGATCATGGGTACATTATATCAATCTTAAAGTCAAGAATGATGAAATAAACAGGTACAATGAACTTACATACTTTGATGAGAAGGTACTCAATAATTCCCTCAGGTGCCACTATTGACTTATCCGCCAGCTGCAGCTTATTCTTGTAGGCCTCGGCTTTCCCAATCTCGGGGTGTTAAACAGAGCTAGGGGCTTTAAATTCACTATTTCCCCTAAATCACACAAAGCCCTTATAATTTCAGCTTTACCAATTTGTATGGGGAGGGTGAAACTCCTTGGGTCCTTGAGCTTTTTTAGAATCTTGCTCATCACCCTGTAGCTACACTCCTCAGTAAGTGCCACTGTCTTGACATACACCAACCTCACTTTGTTGGCCACCACATCTTTTAAGTACTTACCATACTTTGGCATACCTTGCAAGACATCAAGTAAAGGCAAATTGATGTAAATTTCCTTGAAAATATCAAAGAACTTCTTAAAACATTCTTCCTCCTTGCTCTTCTTGAGCCTTTGTGGGAATGGTCGTGGTGTTCTTTGTGTTGGCTGTAATGATGGTTGTGCATTGTGGTTTGTAGCACTCTGCTTATCTCCTCTGTCCGCTGATGGACCCTATCTGACTAGCTCTGGTTGCACCTTATTTCTCTTTTCAATCAGTGGTGCACCAGCCAACTACTTTCCACTCCTTAGACTGATGGTGTTGACCTATCGGGGGTTTTTATCTGTATCACTAGGTAACCCTCCCCGAGGTATGGTATGCTGAGCAGCTGCCAACTGACTCATCTGCTTCTCTAGATTTCTGGTGGCCATCTGCTGATTTTTCAAATCTGAAGCCATCCTTGCCTGATTCTCTGCTAGTTAGGTCTAAAGCCATGATTTTCTGCAACATCTCCTCAATGTTTCTGCTGCTTGACGGGCCACTGTTCTGCCTCTAATTGCCACCCCAAAAAAATTGGGTGACTCTGCCAATTTTTATTGTATGTGTTCCCATAATTCTGACTGTTTATTTGCACATTACCCACAAAATTGACGGATTCTAGATTATCCCCGCAAGAATCTGCGTTGTGCCTATTATTCCCATGTATCTCACACTGGCTAGGAGCTTGCTGAATTTCATTGACCTATCCTTGTGGCTGGTTCATACTCAATTTGTTGAACTGAGTCATCATTTGGTGTTGGTGAAGCCAACTGTGCTGCCAAGGCATTGACACTGTCTACCTCTATCAGCCCTACTACTCTTGCCCCTCTGGATGATTTTCTATACCACTCTGGATTCCCTTGAATAATTTTGTTCAGCAGAGTGTACATCTCATCATATGTCTTCTCCAGTTCTTGCCCACCTGATATAGAGTCTAACAAGATCTTCGTATATGGGTCTAGACTCTCAACAAAGGTGTGGGATAACACCTTATTGGACTGTTGTGATGGGGGCAGTCCCTTAGCAATGACTTAAACCTCTTCCAAGATAAATATAAATTATCCTCTGGTCGTTGCTTGAAACTTAAAATTTCACTTCTGAGTTTGGCAGTCTTTCCTGAAGGGAAGAATCTGATGAGGAACTTCCTTGCTAGGTCATCCCAAAAAGTAATGGAATTCGGTGGTTCAACTTTCAACCACCTCTTCGCCTCTCCCAATAGTGAAAATGGGAAGAGGTTAAGTCAAACATAGTCAGTTGACACTCCGTTGGGGACAAAAATGTCACTGATCTCCAAAATGTTATGTAAGTGCTGATGTGGGTCCTCATGTATCATTCATGTGAACTGACCACTAAAATGTAATAGCTGCACCATGTTTTATTTAAGCTCAAAGTTTCCTCTGGTCTTCAGTTTGCGGATACTGGAGGTCACATTTATCGCTAGTGGAAGTGCCACATCATGAACTGGTCGGGCTGCCATTAGTTCAGGCAACAACTCTGGCTTCCCAACTAGTGGATGCTATTGTAACCGTTCCTATAACCTCTTCAAATTCCGCTCTAGAACTTCTCTCCAGAGCAAATATAGTCAGCGTTCAGGCTCCAACAAAGGTTCCACCAGCTCTCTATTCCTTGCTAGTTCTGCAAGGACAACCTGTTGCCTGCAATAGAGCAGAATTCCTTGCTAATTCTGCAAGGACAACCTGTTGCCTGCAATAGAGCAGACTAGGACCAAGTTTTTCAACACTTAAGGAAAATAAGATTCACACAAAAATAGATAAATTCACTAAATGCTGCCAATCTCCGGCAACGGCGCCAAAATCTTGTCTCGCCCTAGCGCACATGCAAAAACGCAGTCATACAAGTAATACAGTGGCTACCATACCTTTTTCAATCTATCTAGTGAACATAAGCTTCGAGTGCGTACTAGGAGAGACTATGACTGAGTCAAGTTTTAAGAGCCGGATGTCGAACCCACAGGTACTAGACTATTTTATCAAATATTCAAGTTCAAGTGCTATATTAAATTTCACAAGTGTTGGTTTTAGAGATTCTTGTTTTTTAACTAAATCTAAGTGATGATCAAAAAATAATCGGGAAATAATAATAAGAAGAAGCATCTAGAGTTAAGGCCTGACAGTCAGTAATGCTACTATTCATAATGGTTCAAGTATATGAAATTCAGTTATTGTCTCACAGAGTTAATATGTAGTGTTCATAGTCTTTCGAGCCTGTAAACACAACAAACTAGTCTCACACCTACATCGTTGAGCGGGGATGTGACGTTCTAATTCGTGAGCAATTTAACACTATGGATGTGGTTTACGTGTTTTATGCCCTTGATTATGGACTTTCATACCTCTAATCATTTAACCTAGCTTAGCTTCACAACTACTTCTATGAGCGGTGATGTGAAAATCTAAGTCAGTGTCTAGCTATCGTCCTATTTAATTAACCAAGCAAGGCAAATTAGGTATAATCTCTATCCTAACTGTGAATCCTTTCGTAAAGACAAGAACTTGCTCCCTGCATTCTTTCGTTCTAACCTAGGGTTACTCTTTCGAGTTTTTGCCTAATCTTAACAAGTTCGTTTTCATGGTGATCAAGCATAAAAACAAAAATAATTAAGAATTCAAGACAAAAAAACAACGAAAACTCGAACCAAAGATGAATTCAAGCATTTACATTCATATCATATGGCCTCAACCCCTAGAAGAAGGGTTTATACACTCATGTTCATATAATTACTCCAAGACATGTTTAAAGTAAAGTACTTACAAGAATGGTAAAACAGAATGAAAGTTTATGAACCCTAGGTAGAGTTTCCTTCATTCTCCTTTCTCTCCTTTCCATTTTTTCCAAAATATTTCGTGATATATGATTTTAGTAGCTAAGGGTCCTGTTTATACTTAATGAAAATTTACAACTTTTGGCCGTGGGTGAACTAGCTCCGTGTCACGGACCTGGTCATGCTTCTTTGCCTCCATGACACGGAGCAAACGCGAGGGGCTACTGGAATTTGGCATCGGCAATGGCATGGGCGAGGGCCAAAGGGCGTGGCGCGGAGGCTATTACTCTTTTGGGCAGGCGTGGCACGCTGCCTGTCGTGTAGGCTACCCCATGTGGCACAGCGATGATGCGCGCAGTTGCTTCTTTTCCTGCCGTCACGCGCACACGCATGGGTGTGACATGGCGCCTATCGTGTAGGTCAGCCAATGTGGCATGCTGGGCTGTGCGACAGGATGATTCTTCATGCCATTTTGTGCAATTGTCATCCCACTCAATCCATAGTTCCACCTTGCTCATGCATCATTATATTTAGCCCATCTTTAACAATTTTCACCTACAAACAAGGACTAATCATATCGGTTAGTTCATGCACGACTGATGTGCCATGATTTTACGGCACTTTCGATGCTTAAAATCAAGAAATTATGCACATTCCATGTATGTTTATATGGGTATGATGTGTTTTGTGCTTAATGTGCAGGAAAACAGGTTAGGAAGTGAATTTGGTCAAATTAATTCTAAAAATAACTGAAAGGTGACTGCCATGCACTTAACGAGTCATTGGCAAGAGGCACGACCCGTTGCTTAAGGCTTGGGCAAAAGTTGGAGTTTGGAAGAAGCAAGGCAGTGTACTTGACAAGTTGGAGGAATGACTCTTTACAACCGGTAACGAGTCGTGATGAAATGTTTATGATATGCATGATCTCTGATTTTACTTACTTAGTTATTTTACTTACCTTGCATACTCGGTACATTCCACGTACTGACCGCATACTCTATTTTTTATCATTTCATGATACAGGCTCCGACATTCAGGCTCAGTCCCACCGCTATCCAGATCCTCAGTGTTATCATCTCCAAGTCAGAGTTGGTGAGTCCTCATATTTCGAGGGCCCTTCTTATTCGTTATATTTAGTATTTTTCAGTTTAGACTTTAGTGAGTAAGTTGGGGTCTTGTCCCATCAACTCGTCAGTAGCAGAGGCTTATCAGACATAGTATGTATTCAGCTTCAGACTTGTGTTATGTATTCAGTTATTCGATGTTATCAGATTTTTAGACTTTTGCTATATTATATGTTATATTTCCACATTTAAAATGTTGAGCTTATATATTATGTTCTTGTCATGGGTCGACTTGGAGCCTCTCGGGTTCTTTTTCCCGTGTCTTGATCCGGGCCTATGCTCGGGTCATGACAGGACCGTCCTTTGCCCCATTAATTAAAATCATCATCTTCCCAACAGCCTTACATTCTTTTATCGGTGGACCATTTTTTGGAAAGACGGTCCATCTCTTACTTCGTCGATTAAGATTAGCCTCTGTCTCCTCATAGATCTATCTGTCAATTGACTTCGTCTTCTGAAAAGATAGTCTGTTCTTCACTCGATTGATTACGGACCCCTTAAGAATGATTTTTAAAAAAATGGCACCAACTGGACGGATGAACATCCAAATCGTCTTTCAGATAGAAGGTTCCTTCTTTGTGTCACAACCCAAACGTACACCTGGATCGTAGACATGGGAAAAAGAGCCCCGAGAGACCCCAAGTCAACCCAAGGCATGAGCATACATCTAGTCCAATCACATGGGTGGAAGACTTAACATATATGAACGTAAACATAACATAGCCAAAGAGAAATATCAGTACAAGACTTATACAATACAACTGAATATAACTTGCAATCTGATAAGCCTCTAAACATGAAGGGTGGATTAATGGGACAACTCCCCAACTAATCCAACATCCAGAAACTGAAAGAAACAGCATAAAGAATGAACATACAGCCCTCGGAACATGAGGACTCACGAAAAGTGTTGAGAGCGAATCTGAAACTATCTACGGGTGAGGAGGAGACTGAGAACTGGGACCTGTATCATGAAATGATACAGCATAGAAAGTATGCGGTCAGTACATGCAATGTACGGAGTATGCAAGGTAAGTAAAACAGACATTTAAAACATGTATGAAATTCAAAGTAATCATAAGAGTAGTACATCAAGCTCGTATCATAAATCATAATAACATATTATTCAGCTCAAGATTTTCAAAGCATTACATAAGCATAATCATAATCATAACATAAGAGATTTACATAACATAACTTGAGCCAACATACATAATCATAACATGCATAAATCATGAGGAACAGTGGGAGATTCTCTTAACCGACATACCCCATAGGAGCACACATGAAGCCTGACTTGTAACCCTAATCGGGAGGGTGTTCGTACCTTGCCAAGGGTAGAATCATGAAAGTCTGATATCACCATGAAAAGGGCAATTTGGGCCAGGGACTAACTAACATGGAATGGTCCCAACATACCTATGATGGCACGTCTATGAGATCCGGGCTTAACTTGAGTCCCAAACCTACTCAAAGGTTCGGCATTACTCCCAAAACATATAGTTCTCATAATAATACATACATGAGATTATGGGCTAGTTTAGATCATGATAATCGTAAAACATGCTTGAACATATGTAACCTAGCCATGGCATGAGCCCCCGTGAGTCGGCCAAAATTGCGATTAATAAGATTCATACATACTTGTAGATCATGTATATAGCTTGAATTTCATAAAATCATAACCATAAAATAAAGTCATAATTTAAAACATAATTCATGTTGGGCTCATAGAACATCGATGGATAATAGATCATAAATCGATTCATCATGGGGCATGCATAATTCAGCTTAATTGTTTAGAAAATCGAAAATCAACAATATTATAATCAATTTAAATTTATTGGGTCAAAATCCATAGATTATGACAATATTTCAAAATCACAAAACTCATAATTAAATCATTACATTTTATTTAAATCAAATACAAACCCCATGAGTTTTATAAATTTTAAGTAAAATCATTGAGTAGGAGCATGGGTGTGGAAGAATTCACCCATTGATGACCTTACATACCCGATTATCGATTCAAATCTCACTTGATGACCCAAGAAGAAATTGCAATGGATTGATGAATTCAAAGCTTGATTCATTCCCTAACTTCCTCTACCTGGCATGCATGAAAGAATGGTGTGAAATTTGAACTTAACCCCTTTAAATTTCCCTATCATAACTCCCAAACGCCGTAGTTTAGGCCTTAGGATCTTAGGAATTTACGTAAAGCCCTTACTAACTCAAGTAGAAAATAACTCACTTCTGTGGCTCCCAACAAGTGACCCGAGACTCGCTGCCAGTCCTCATGATCCGTCACCTTGCCCGTTAAGTACACTGTTTGAACTGGTCATCGAACTTCTAATCTGATGACATAACGATTCACACGGCAGCCACGAAGTTGTGGCCACCACGTCACGTCACCACTTCCTAAAACCATTTTATTAAAATTCCTCCCGACGACTCACCCGACGACTCGTTGCCTGACATGACGTGACGTGGTCTCCTTTCGTGCTATTAATCGGTCGATCCTTCCATTTTATTTTCAACTTCACCCCACGAAGCCGACTTGACGACTCACGTATTTCACTGCGAGTCGCCTCTGGCCCGTGGGGACCTTCAACCATCCTTTTATACAAGTCTCCCCATCGAGTCACCCGACACCCCCGTGGGTCTCCTCACGAGTCGTCCAACGACTTGTCCCTGCCTCGCAACCCAAATTTTCAGTTTTTCCTTTTCAACTCCCGGGTCGATCTTTGAGTCCTCAAGGTATAAAAATATCTCCCTTGGGAACATTCGTCCGAATGTTAGAAACATACAAAAAATTCAGAAACAAGCTATCACCATCATAAATATTAATCATTTAAGTTGAAACCGATGACAATCGCTACTCTCCGAAAAGATCTACATAACTGCACTGAATTCGTACATCTCATACATTTACCATATCATAAACAAACTTGTGCGCATGAAAACTGATTAGAGGTTTAGGGCAAAAAAATGATACCTCGTGCAAGAACTAAGCCTAAGAGAATAAATGTGGGTATTTAGCCATTACATCTGCTTGTCACGTAGCTCCCTCAACATGCCGATTTCTCCATAAAACCTAACCGAGCTACTTTGTTCTATAGCTACGAACTTGATGATTATTTCCATGGGTAATTTCCTTTTCATAATCGAGGCTGTATTTTACACCAATGTTGTCCACTGACTACTAAAGCCGGATCACCCAAACACTTTTTCAAAAGTGACACAGAGCATAGGATGAACTAAAGATAACTCAAGGGCAAGTCCAACTCATACGCCACCTTACCAACTCTCCTCACAACCCAGTAGGGACCAACATAGCAGGGACTGAGTTTTCCTTACTTTCCGAACTATATGACTCCTTCATGGGAGATGACTATAGAAATACCCAATCGTCCACCAAACTCCAAATCTCTTCTCCTCACATCAGCATATGATTTGTGACGACTCTGAGTGGTCTTTAGCCTATCCCTTATCAACGAACCTTTACTATGGCCTCATGAACCGAATCTACTCTACTATAGCTACCTCACCAAGCTCAAACCATTCGATGGGAGATTTACACCTCCAACATAGAGTGCCTCAAATGGTGCCATTTGGATACTTGATTAAGGGCAAATGATCATCCCAACTACCCTAAAATCAATAACACCGTCCTCAGCACCGGATTGTTTGCTCGCCAGCCATCCGCTTGCGATGAAAGGCTGTGGCCAGCCACTTGAGTCCTAAGTCCTTCGAAAAGACCACTAGAATCAGATAAAGTGAGTACTCGGTCTCAAATAATAGACAAGGGTAATCGGCGAAGTCGGCAACCAACTCCCCCGAATATATAGTCCGGCATAATCATCCGCCAATCCGTGGTCTGATCGGTAGAAAGTGTGGCAAATTTCTGCTAAATTGCCTATCACCACCCAAATGGAATCATAGTGTTGGCAAGTACGAGGTAGGCCCTGGGAATGAAATCCATATTAATCTCTCCTACTTCCAAGTGGGAATGCTAATATCCCAAAGTACACCTCTCTACCTTGATGCCGACTTTCACTTGCCGACAGTTTGGAAATTTGGCTAAGAACTCTACAATATCCTTCTTCATACCATCCCACCAATAGATTTCTCGCAAGTCCCGATACATCTTCGTGATCCCGAATGAATAGAATATTTGTTACCATGTGCCTCATGCAATATCCGAATCCTCAATTATCACGTCCAAAACACATAGCTGACCCCGGTATCGTACCACACCATCTCCTCAGAGAAAAACCCCCTTCCACCTTTGACTCCGCACCGCTTCCTTCAACTTCCTTAAACGGACTCACCTTTCTTAGATTTGATATCAACCACTATGACCATTCCGACCCATTCTCCCGCACAACAACGCTCGCCATCGGTCGAGTCAACTAATCTAACTCCTAATCTTATGCTTCTATGACCTCCTTCACCAACTCCTTCTTCCTCATCTCGTACTCATGTGCCTCATGCAATATATGAACTCTCAAATTATTGACGCTCAAAACACATAGCCGACCCCGGTATCATAGCACACCATCTACTCCCTTGGGAGAAAACCTCCACCTTTGACTCCGCATCACTTCCTTCAGCCTTCCTAAAATTGATCCACCTTTCTTAGATTTGACATCAACCACTACAAGGACGATTCCCGACCTATTTTCGCACAACAACGCCGCCATCGATCGAGTCGAGTAATGTAACTCCCAATCTTGCAAGACTATGGACCTCCCCTTCGCCAATTCCTTATTTCCCTCATCCACACTGGTACACACTCTCCATAGAGACTACTAAGTGCATCCGCCACCACATTAGCCTTGCCCGGTGGTAAATAACATTCATATCGTACTCCTTTAATAACTCCAACCACCTCCTTTGCCGAAGATTGAGATCCTTATGCGTGAACACATATTGTGAGCTCTTGTGATCCGTGAACATGTCACGGGGACCCTATACAAGTAATGCCGCCATATCTTTAATGCACCACCACACAGCCTAACTCGAGATCATGGGTTCGTAATTTTCAGGAATTTTCACTGTCAGAGGCATATGCTATTACTCTCCCATGACCTGCATCAACACACATCCTGCATCGGCCTCGAAGCATCACAATATAATGATAAAAGCTTAGTCATGGTACTCCTGGTAAAGTCAACGCTCGGTGTCAAGTGAGTCTGCCCTTCAATTCCCGGAAGCTTCCTCACAAGCCTCCGACCATTGGAACCTTATCTTTTAGTCAACCTGGTCAATGGGGATGCAATTGATGAAAATCCTCAACAAATCTTCTTCGGTAGTAGCCTCGCTAAGCCCAAGAAACTCCGACTTCGAAGGACGCACCGGTCTAGGCCAATTCTTCACCGCCTCGATTTTCGGAGAATCTACCGTTATGCCCTTGCCCGATACTACATGGCCCAAAATGCTACCGAGCTCAACCGTAACTCGCACTTGCCAAACTTAAAGGCTGGGCAACCGATGATCCTTGAGGGTCCTGGGCACTACTCCCAAATGAGAGGCATGCTCTCGCTCCAAGAATATGAGGATGTCATCAATGAACACAATCATGAACATGATAGCGCGGCTTGAACGCCCTGTTCATCAGATCCATAAAGGTTGTAGGGGAATTGGTTAGTCCAAACGACATAATTACAAACTCATAATGCCCATAGCGGACTTCGAAGGCCGTCTTTGGGATATCACACTCGAACTCGCAGCCGATGATACCGGGACTCCGAGATCTATCTTCGAGAAACACTTGGCACTCCTGGAGCTGGCCAAATAAATCATCAATCCTGGGCAAGGGGTACCTGTTCTTGAAAGTGACCTTATTCAAATTGCCGATAGTCAATACACATCCGAAGAGATCCATCCTTCTTATAAACAAAAAGAAATTGCCGCACCTACAGAGACTTGCCTCACCTAATGAAGCCCTTATCCAAATGTTATTCAACTATTATTTTAACTCTTTTAGTTTACTATTTACCTCCATGAGGAATGGAGATAGGCTACGACGTAATAGATCACACCTGAACAATTTCCTTTCCGAGGACACTGCAAATCATCTAAAACCTCAATACTCACACACCACTGAAATGACTAAATAGTCGGGGTCTCGAACTCTAAGTCCTTAACCCTAACTAGGTGGCACATGCAACACTTAGAGATCATTTTCTCTATACCTTAAGGTATGAAATAAATCAATCGGCTAGTATGTAGTGTGGAATTACCCTTCCATCTTAGAACTGACTACCCGAAATCGAAATTGGCACTCCTCACAGGTCCTACAATTAATCGAAGCATAACATGCAAACAACCAATTCATACCCAAGATGATATCAAAGTGCGGAGGTAACCTTATGCAACACTTGATGGGACACCCTCTATTACCCGCCTAGCCTATCATTGATTCACAAGATCGGGAGTAGATACTGAGAACGGCTTCCGGCTGCACTTCAAGACTAACACCAAGACTACTATCAATGTAAGGGGCCTCCAAAGAAAAGTAGCTCCTGGATCTAACAAAGAATAAGCTCAATATGGAAGACTTGCAACATACCCGTGACCACACATTCAAGCAAGCCCGCTTCCTAGCGAGGCACTAGGCATAAAATCTATTTTGGCGCCGACCACCTCGGGCCGAACTAGTAGAGGCACCTCGTTGAGGGGTCATGCTGCTGGAGAGGTAGAACTGGCTGCAGGGAAATCTCTGATCCTGTGTCGGCTTTCCACCCAAAACAAGACTGCTACGACTGTGCACCTCCCAAGATGATTTTTGCCGCACTTCGCACAAATTGAAAAACTCGTGCTCCACCTTCATGCTACCATGATCCCTTGCCTGTAGCCCTGCTCCTCTGGACTCCCTTTAATCCTGATGGCGTGCTGGCCGATGACGGAGTTGGAGAAATGGACTCCAGGCCGGGATTGCCGACGTGGTCCACCGCTTTGGCCTCGAGAAACCCCGCCGCCGCCTGGCCCCGGCCCTCCTCTTTGCCTCTCTATGCCTCTTGTAAACCGATTCCATCTGCTGCGCATGCAATACAATACGGGAAAATCAATACCCGGTGAAGCATGGCGATTCGACAATCCTTGTCCAAGTAGTCTCGCTACTTCTCCATGCACAAACTGCCACCAGGCCCGCTTAATCCACCACTAACTCCGGAGCATATTTAGATAACCGGGTGAACTCTAATGCATACTCCTTGAAAAAATGTTACCTTGCTTCGTATTAACAAACTCGACCGCCTTGAGCTCCTCCCTCATTTAATGAGGGAAGAACTGACGGCGAATGCAAAGGTGAAACTCTTCCCAACCTATCTAGCCTCGCTTCCCCTCCGCCCGGCATATCTCCATTTCTTAAGAGATATATGTGCTACCCCTTTAGCTGGTAGGAGGTCAAGCCAATGCACTCCCCGTTGTTCACCCCCATAACCTAGGTGTGATCTTCAAAATCTCCTCTATAAAATCGTGTGGATCCTCATCCACCTTGACCCCGTGAACTCCTGGGAGGGATTCTCAAGAAATTCCTCAATTCTAGCTACTGTTGCATTCCCATTCTGAGGGAAATGCGCCACTGTCTAATTCTCGACTCGGGCAGTCATGCTTGTGCCAAGATCTAAATCGGGCCGCCCCTAACCCTACAAGAACTGCTCGCACGCGTTCTCATGAACGGGTGGAGCTAGCCGATGCTCACAATCATGCGGCACACTCATGATCATTTCCATTTCTCTTTCCTCTTGGAATTTACCCGACGTGGAGACATGATTCTGCAAATGTGGAATATAGTACGAATTAGAGGGGTAAAGAGGTTCATCGTGCACAAATATGGATCACGAAAGAAGGGAACATTTCCTAAACGCCTAGTAGCTCTCTGTCATAAGTGTGGTGTGCTTCACACCATGAAAAAGACTCTACTTAATGCGGCTTTCAAACTCCTTATTTTCAAACCTATGGCCTTAATACAAAGTTTGTCACAACCCAAACGTACACCCAAATCGTAGAAACGGGACAAGGAGCCTCGAAAGACCCCAAGTCGACCCATGGCATGAGCATACATCTAGTCCAACTGGGCATGAGCGGAAGACGAATATATATGAATGTAAACATAACATAGCCAAACAGAAATATCGGTACAAGACTTATACAATACAAACCGGGAATATAACTTGCGCCCGATAAGCCTCTAAACATGAAGGGTGGATTAATGACAATCCCCCAACTAATCCAACATCCAGAAACTGGAAAGAGCATAAAGGATGAACATACAGCCCTCGAAACATGAGGACTCACCAAAAGCACCGAGCGACCCGAAATCCCTACGGTTAGGGAGGAGCCCGAACTCTGGGACTGAGACATGAAATGATATAGCATAGAAAGTATGCGGTCAGTACTTAGAATGTACTGAGTATGCAAGGTAAGTAAAATATTTCAAAGTTAGCAAGAAATTTAAAGGTAATCATAAGTAGGACATCATGCTCGTATCATAAATCATAATAACATATCATTTGGCTCAAGATTTTCAAAACATTCGTAGAATAAGCATAATCATAATCATAACAAAAGAGATTTACTTAACATAACTTGAGCTAACATACATAATCATAACATGCATAAATCGTGAGGAACAGTGGGGAATTCTTAACCACATACCCATATGAGCACATGAAGCTCCGACTTGTAACCCTAATCGGGAGGGTGTTCGTACCTTGCCAAGGGTAGAATCATGAAAGTCTGATATCACCATGAAAAGGGCAATTTGGGCAAAGGACTAACATGAAAGGATTCCCAACATACCTATGATGGCACGTAGTTCATGAGATCTCAGGTTTAACTTGAGTCCCGAACCTACTCAAAGGTTCGATACTACCCCAAAACATATATGTTCCTCATAATAATACATACATGAGTTCATACAGCGTAAAATCATGATAATCGTAAACATGCTTGAACATATGTAACTAGCCATGGCATGAGGCCCCGTGAGTCGGCCAAAATTCATGATTAATAAGATTCATACATACTTGTAGATCATGTATATAGCTTGAATTTCATAAAATCATAATGGGTAACATAATGAATTCATAATTTAAAATATAACTACGCTGAGCCTATAAAAACATCGATGCATAATAGATCATAAATCAATTCATATTGGGGCATGCATACTAAGCTTAATTATTTAGAAAATCAAAAATCAATAATATTATAATCAATTTAAATCTCAAAAGATGGTAAAATCATTGATTATGATAATATTTCAAAATCACAAAACCCATAATTAAATCATTATATTTTATTTGAAATAAATACAAAACCCCATGAGTTTTTGCATCAATTTAAGTAAAATCATCGAGTAGGATGATGTGGGTGTGGAAGAATTCACCATTGATGACTCCACTGCTACACTCCTGTGAAATTCTCGACATGTAGATGGCCTATTCGCATGTTGTTGAGTTTTTGAATGTCATACATGCTAGAAAAAGGCCCGAAAGACCGGATAAAAGATTCGTCGAACCATCCTAAGGAGCCGAGGCAGCCCCTCCGCGATGGCAACGTGCCACTGAGGGAGGGCCTCGTTGGCGCGTGTCACGGAGGCCCCGTCCAGCCCAGATATAAGCCTCCAACTTCGGCTTAAATGTTATATTTCATGTAAATTTCCTGAGAAGTCGAGGGAAAAACAGTGGAGAACGAAGGATCCATTGAAATTTACTTCCGATTATGCTGTCAAACGCGGTCCAAACTCAACAACTCCAGATACCGAGGTATTAAGCAGCCAGAGCATTCCTATGGATTTATTTCATGAAATTCGGTTGGCGAATCATCAAAGCAATGGTGCTAAGGTAAGTGGAATTGCTCCAAATTAGTGTCAATATACCCTAGCCCTAAAGTGAGTATTTCTCCCTTCTGGACTTTTGAGAAATAGCTAGTTTTCGAATTTTTTTTGGATATAGCCAAAGTTTGGGCTATATACGTATTGAAAGATATTTTCTTCCAGAATATTAGTGTATTTTTTTCTAATTGACCTATATATGAATGCAGTTGGGAGATATAGCAGCATCGAATTTGTGCTGCCCGCTATCGGATAAGTCGAGCTTAAGGTATGTAAAGCTAGTTCCTTCGGCAAGTTAGTAATCTAGTATAGCAATAGAGGAACTATAGAAGAAAGAATTAGAAGTCGCAGAATTGAGTTCAGTATGAATCAAGCATGTTTCTTATAATATTATGTTATATCTTAATAAAAGATAGTAGCAATATCGATAAATGATAATATTTTAGGATTCGAAAAGATAGCTCATGATGAATCAATTTATCGCAAAAAGAGTTCAGAATAAGAAATCAGAATAATACAGATAATAGTTTCAGATCAAACATGTTTGCTATACGTGATTGTTGTTTGCTGAGACCTCGTTTGTGCTATGAGGGCACCCTTAGAGCGTCCGCCGCCCATGGGTTAATAGCTGTGGCCGACTACCGCCAGAGGGTGAGGATACGTCACTCCAAGGAGGGCATGCCGCCCGCAGTAGGACGAAGATGGGATGCAGCATTCCCATATCAGCCGGGACAACATAGCAGTATAGCTTACCCTAAGAAATTTGCGCCTGTAAGGACATGATAGGAAATACGTATACAACATTACAAGCATAAAGCACAGGAGTCCTCCGTGCACTGCATACGCTATAGTCAGGAGGCCATAGCCCGAGCCGCACCCAAGGGGGTCAGAGGAGGTGCTCTCGTAGTTAATAGGTGAGTGGAGTGATTTATTTTTGGATGGTTTTGACCCGGGTAGGGGTATATAGATTGTTTGTTGGTTGGCACCTTCCGCTATGGGGCTGGTATATGTCCTTGTTTGTTATATATATGTATATACTCGATATCTATTAGCCGAGGTCAAATAAGTCGCCATGACGACAGATATGCTCCTACCTTACTTTTATACAAATAAGCTTGTTTTTTACTCCTCTCAGCCCAAATTTTTCGTATACTTCCTACCGTTCAATTTCTAGTTATGTTGCTTATATTCGCTATGCTCAGTTTGCTTTGCATACTCGGTACCACAGTGGTACTGACGCCTGTTTGGGGCGCTGCATTACTTGCTCCCAGGTCCTATAGACGAGGAGTCGATCCTCGTGATCCTAGCTAGCGCAGAGTCATCGGCTCCCCGTCACTGAGCTGATGGCTGAGAGGCTGATATTATTTTCCTTTGTTGTATAGTACGGGGTAGGCCGTAGCCCCGTCCCGTCCATCTTATCGCATTCTAGAGGCTGGGACAGTGTATATATCTCCCCCGTGGCGCTAGTTGCGTGCCGCCGTGTGGGGTCGTGCGTATGTTTAGGCTGTTTAGTACTGCTGATTATGGTGACGTGTGGAGCCATATTCAGTTAGTAATGGTGACCTTGTCGGTCACGTAGTTGTTTAGCATATGTTATTTTGATTCAGAAGTAACTAATCAAAGATGGTGGCCTTGTTGTGCCCGCATAGGTTTCATATGTATGTGATTCGGTTAGTCAGATGTTATAGCACAGTGGCTATAGGCCTAGCATGGCCGGGGCTGTATTTACGCTCGTTATATAGCCCGCGATTCCGTGAATCAGAGTTAGAGCCAGCCAGGCACTAGATGTGCTTAGGCTCGGAGTTCATGTTTAGGGTCCTAATAAGGCACTGTGTGCCACTATACCCCCAAGGCGTATGATAATTTCACATACATGGAATTATTAGATCTAAATCTCAATGTGATGACCCAAGAAGAAATTGCAATGGATTGATGAATTTAGCTTGATTCACTCCTAACTTCCTCTACCTTGCATGCATGAAAGAATGAAGTGAAATCTCGAATTTTAACCCTTTGAATTTCCTAGTTATAACCCCAAACGCCGTAGTTTAGGCTTTAGGATTAGAAATTTAGTGCAAAGCACTTACTAACTCACAGAAAAATAATTGTCGGGGGTCCCAATGAGTGACCTGACGATTCGCTGGCCCTCACGATCCGTCACCTTGCCCAGTTAATCGTATGGAATTGTCACTGAACCTCTAATGGACGACATAACGATTCGTTATCGGTGGCCACGAGTCGTGGCCACCACTGCCTGCTATCTTTACCGCTCCTTAAAATCATTTTATTAAAATTCCTCCCGATGACTCACACCACGACTGCTGCCCGACATGATGAGTCGTGGTCTCCTTCCGTTAAGTACACCGGTCGATCCTTCCATTTTATTTTTCAATCCCACCTCATGCTGACTTGACGACTCGTGGGTGGCTGACCACGAGTCATTCCTCGCCCGTGGGGACCTTCAACCATCCTTTCACACAAGTCTCCCATGAGTCACCCGACAACTCATGGGCTCTCACGAGCTGTCCAACGACTCATCCCGTGCCCGCAACTCATATTTTCAGCTTTTCCCCGTTTCAACTCCCGGGTCCGATCGTTGGGCCTCCGGGGTTTAACACTTTGCTTTGTCTTTTGGACAGGCTTTTGGCTTTGACTCCTCTTTACTTCTTTTTCTTGAGTTCTTGAAACATAATTTAATGAGGTTACTAATTAATATAGCTCTTAAAGACCTACAAAATGCTATGAAATGAAACAAAAGTGCGTTGCAAAATGTCTCGATTACATCAAAAATCTTATTACCTATGGCGACAGCAAGTCCTTAATGGACATTCCCATTCAATTCCAATAAATCCTTTATAAGGTGAAATAACATGAACACCCAATTACCAATTGGACTCCACTTGTTAGTTACAAAATATTATTTATAATCCTTATATAAATAAATATTATTTATAGGTGTGTCTATATATATATATCAAAAGATATAATTTATTTTATTTTAAATCACAAACAATTTAATTATTTCACAATATTAATTATATTCCTCCGTGTTAGCAAAGAATATAATAACATTTTATTTGATTAATAACTTATTTATTTGACTAATTAAATTCTCTAATTTAATAATCAAAAATAAAATAATAAATTTATTAACAAAGATAGAAATATTCATTAGTGTGCAACCCCATAGGTTCATTATCAGCCGGTAGTAAATTGATCATATCAATATACTGTTAATTAAGATCGGCCTCTAAAGCAAGACTCCTTAACGATCGGATAGCATGAAGTATACAATTTACTCTCAAGAACCTATAGAAGAATAATGTAGTATTTTTCTTTTTGTATTTATAGCTCCTGATCCCTAGGATATGGTATAAATCACAAACCCGAATAGGTGATCAACTATGTGTACATGTCAAATTATAAAATAATGGCTAAATGACCTAATAAACTTTTTCTTTCTTTAATTGTTCACAAGGTCTCACTAGTCATTTATAATTCATGACAACATAGATGCCTAGCTAAGGTCTCAATTAGTAGTTTATAATTCATGACAAACATAGAACTTAAACTCATTACCAAGAGTTGACAGATTCCACCTTGATCAATCATTAATTCTACAAGCATTTAATTATACCTAATATCTTGTTAGCTACTTCCATAGGGCAATGGTATCCGGTACCAAAGCATAATAAATAACTTGTTTATTACTATGATTATCTTAGGTTAAAAGAAACACCTACATCACATTCTTCAAGATAATATCCTAGTACCGCTTATGGTAATTTAACCATTATGAGTTATCCAACAGTTTTTTTAATGATCAAATCTCTATATGCATCATCTATGTATGTGACGTGCTAATGAGATCAACTAACTTTTATCTTGTAAAGACCACCAAATTCTTATTGATCTAACCGGATCACTAATGTCCTAATTAATAATCCTATGATCATGAATTATTTTAGGTTAAGTTATAAGAGGCATGACTCTCTTATTACCTGGCGATCTCCATCATGATGTCCAAGTCTCAAACTTAATCAAGACCTTGTCATATTAATCAAACAATCATATAATAACTATGAAAAAAATATTAGATGCCATATATTATATTAAATAAAGTTCATAAAATATGCTCAAATCATCATGTGTGAGATTGGATCTAGGGCATATCAACTATTATGTAAACAAATTTTGGGAATCTTCATGGGCGTTTGTGAACAATTTAAATCCTTCAAATATATATATATATATATATTTACACACACATTTCATTGTCTTGCTAGACATAATAATAATTCATTATCGCATTCAAGTTTTCCATGTGGTATTAGACTAAAGAAACTCTATTTCATCCACTATACGAATATACTATCTCTATACAATAATGTTAGGACATTTATGTAAAAATTTTTTGCCACAAGGGTGCAAGCGTACGTTATATCTTACGGTTTTCATTGTACTTTCGCACAATAACTCATTTGTATCCCGCCGACATTATGATATTGATTTGTTTGGATTACAAATCCAAAACGTTATTAAGTAAAATAAAATATATTTGAATTGCATATTTATTTTTTCAATCATTTATCAGTTTATATTGTTTGATAGATTGAACTCAAGATATTCATCACCATTTATAATATTAAGCACTATATTATATCGTAGATATAATTGACGATCCTTTGGGCTGCGATTTCAATATGACATAATTCTATCGAGATCTCTTTATTTTTTATCATCTTAAGGTACTTGAATCTTTGCCAATATTTTTATGATATATTACGCACGTGGTGCCGTTTTAAAGCACTTGCCTAATTATTATGACCATTTGTAATACCCCCGAAAGCCCCAAGATCGTACTCCGAGGTTGAAACATAGAAAATAGAATTTTCGCACTGTGTCACAGGACGAGTCATCTAGTGACCCTTTGGGGTCCACTTGTCATTAAGTGTCTCGTGGGTAGGAGGGTGGACTTAGTTGGAATTTTGGGTTTGTGGTTGACCAAGGGTGAGACTACGAGCCGGGTCATCACCGCAAGTCAATGTTGGGTCGTGGTCCATGGTTGGCTTAAAGGTTGAAGGTTTCTAGCGTTGATCCTAACGATTTGTCACCACGAGTCGAGGGTACACCATGTCGCTGTCCCTCATGATGACCAGTAGAGGGAAAAACCAATGATGGCAATGACAGAAGGCTACGACTGGTCCTCAGTTAATAATTGTCCAAATAGCTGCTGGGACTGGCAAAGGCATTTTTTCTGCGAATTTGTTAAGGGCTTCTTTCCTGTGTTCTTAAGTCTGCAAGACCTATACTACATCATTTTAAGCTCAAAAAGGGTGTTTTAAGAGGTTGGCTCATTTTAACCCATCCTCTTTCGTACATGCAAACTTAGTGGTTTCTAAGGGTGATCAAGCTTAAGATTCATCAAGTTCTTCCCCAAATTCCATTGGGCTTTCAAGAGGGTTTGTGAAATTCGGATTTCTCCAAGTATGTAGGGTTATGAATGGGTGTATTCATCCACATCAATGCCCAATCCCTCTTCAATTTCATGAAAATTTCCGATTGATGAATCTAAGGGATTTTAATGCAACATGTGAATTCTCTAAGTATCAATCATGGGTATGATCTACACATATTTTTAATGTTGAATTATGATTCATGAGAATATTTTATAATATTTTCACAATAAATTATTTTTGTAAGTTTTATAAATTATGATGTCCCACCCATGAAAGTTCATGAATGTTGAGATTTACGTATATATGTATTCAAGCATGATGATACGTATATGATGAAAGTATGATTTTGAATTACTCATATCCATATTCATGTTTTGGAATGATCAAGTCTATGTCAAGCATGTTTAAGTATTGGGAAAGCCCATACTCCTAACCCTTGCAACTATGATAGAGAGTCACGTCATTGCCAAACCCTTCGCCTTTCTTTTGAATAATAAAAGTAGGTCGCGACTGTTGTATTTTAGTCGGTCGGGGGAAGAGGTATGTTTCATGATTTATCTAAGCTTCATGTATTAGGTTACCACATAGATTATAGAGTCTAGACTTCACTATTTTCAGCTAGTGGTATGGTTTGAGCCCAAGGCTCTCATGTTATGATTTTAGAATATGCATGTATGTTATAAGTTAGCTTAGTCACGACACCGTCCAGCTTCTTTGAAAATGATGGAGAGCATATGCATGTTCTTGGTAGTAGTGGTTAGCACCGTGTAGGATAAGGGTCATTCAACCTATACCTCAACTACGTACAATGTAGGTAATGTTCAGATTATTTGGGACCTCCCTTGTGAGCTTCCCCTAAGCCAAGGGCCTTCAGCTTGATATCAAATGTCGTTGGTAGCATCCTTAGCCCTGAAAAGCTTTGACAGCTCTGCCCACTTGAGTGTACATAGCTCCGGTCACGAAAGTCTATCGTGTGGTATCGCTTCGCTATAAGACGAAGTCTCCCATTGTCTTCATGATTTCATTTATGCATGGTCATCAGTCGTATATTATGTTTCAGCAGGTTTGACCTAATGTTTAGTTTTTACTCATGATTATCATCTTTCGCCTTTGGTCATTCGATTCAGCTTATGATATTCGGGCCATGTTCAAACTGGCGTTTGCGATAATAGCATACAAGCCCTACTCTCAAACTCTTACATGAAATGTTTATGATATCCACGATCTCTAATTCTTACATACTTAGCAGTTTTACTTCTACCATACATACTGTACATTCTACGTATTGACTACATACTAAATGATGTGCTCGTATATCTGTGCCTGCACTGGGCTGCTAGCCGATCCTCAATGCTAGCACTTTCCACCAGAGTTGGTGAGTCCTCATCTTCTGTCCCTTCTTTTCAGTATTTTCAGTTTCATACTTTAGTGAGTTAGTTGGGGTCTTGTCCCATCATCTCGTCAGTAGTATGAGCTTATCAGACATAGTATGTATACTGCTTCGCATTGTGCTGTATACGCTTATTCGATGTTAGAAGATTTTCAGATTTTCACTAGTGTTATATGTTAGACTTCCACATTTAAAATGTTAAGCTTAGATGTCATGTTCATTGGTCGACTTGGAGCCTCTCGAGGTTCTTTGTCCCGTGTCTCAATCCTAGCCTATATTCGGGTCATGACAAACTTGGCTTAGAGCATTAGGTTTTTGTCCTAGGTGTCCGAAAGCCGCATTAAATAGATTTTTTTTCATCAGTGTGAAGCACGCCACACTTATGAAGAAGAGGCTACGAGACATTTAGGAATATACCTTTTTTATGATTTATATCGGATATGAAATGTTTCTCTATCCTTCAAACTTCATGCTATACGCATTTTCGTAATCATGCCTCCTCACCAGCACGAAAGAAGAAACGAAATGAAAATATCCACGAATGGTAATGGGATGGGCACACAGCCCAGCCAGCCCCCGAGGATCATGTACCAGAGCAGTTGCCCACGTGAGAGTCTGTGGCAGCCATACTGCTGCTAGCTCAGGCTTTGACCCTACCAGGTCAACCAACAGGCGGCAGCGCATATCCTCAGAACGGGAATGCGGCAACGACGAGAGTCGTCAGAGATTTTTCTTTTCAAGGATGAACCTCCTAAAGTTCATTGGTTCAAAGGTGGACGATTCATATGAGTTTATTGATGATGGGTCTCAAGGTCACCTGTGATCACGGGGTGATCAGGGAGGAGTGTGGATCTTGCCTCATATTAGTTTAAAGGGGTTGTACATCTGGTTCAAGCAATGGACGGATAGGAGGGTAAAGTAGATTAGGCCCTATTTGTTGGGAGGGAGTTCCACAGCGATTTGACTGGCTTCTCTTGTGAGATGAGGGAGATTAAAAGAATGAGTTTGTGAGCTTGAAGTAAGGTAAGATGACAGTCCAGGAGTACACTTTCGAGTTCACTCGCTTATCCAAGAATGCACCGTAGATGGTGAAAAATCGTAGAGCCCGAGTGAGTAGGTTCATACACCTGGATAGCAAACTATTTGGTCAAAGATTGCTGGGCCGTGATGTTCCATCGTGACATTGACTTCCCCTGGATAGTTTTATACGCCCAACAGATAGAGGCGATACAGTTGAGTGAGTGAGAGAGAGAGGCCAAGAGGGAAAGGACTAATAGCTTTAGATTCTCCTGCCAGAGACCTATTGGTGGGCACCATCAAAGAATTCCACTAGAGATCTTCACCCTGCTGCCGTCATTTAATGTGTGTTCCATCCAGGTCTAGGCACGATCAAAGGGGACGAGCATCAAGATTCAGAGGTTAGGTAGCAGGCCCATAGAGTTTTGCATTCGAGTATGGCAAGTGTGGCCGAGACACACTCGCTAGTGTTTCAAGTGTGCTCCAGTGCTTGTTTCTAGTGTGGGAAACCCCGACATATGCTCAGAGATTGTCCAACACCAAATAGGGAAATCATAGGGGCTGAGGCCTAACCTCCATTTCAGTAGCTCCACCAGCATGCCCAAACACAGGGGCATCTACTAGTGCTGGGTGGTGGTCACATGTGTAATGCATTTTATGCCCTAGCATATCGTCAGAGCAAAGAGGTCCCCAAATGTAGTCACCGGTATGTTACGAGTAGTCCAATCTTGATGTATATGCATTGTTAGATCCAGATGTGACTTATCTTTGTGATGACCTTATGTTTCTAGTAGTATCGAGTCAAATTCCGAAATCCTATCAAAACCCTTTTCTTAATTCCACTAAAATTCTGGTGATTCAGCTTATAGCTCAATGGGTATATGTGTCTGCCCGTCATAGTCCTTCAGAAAGTCACCAGCAGATTTAGTAAAGGCACCCATGACAACATTTTGATGTTATTCTTGGCATGGATCGGGCAACATGCATGTTATGCCTCAATAAATTGTAGAACCTGTATGCTAAAGAGAGTTCTGATTTCGGGGTGATGCCAATCTCATAGTGGAAGGGTAGCTCCATTGTTTCTTTAGGTCACTTCATTTCCTACCTCATGGCCAAAAAGATGATTTCTAAGGGTTGTGTGTACCATCTAGTTAGGTTAAGGATGCTACATCTGAAACCCCAACTATCCATTCAGTTTCTATAGTGTAAGAATATCCTGAAGTGTTTCCAAATGATTTACTGGAGTTCCTCCCGAGCGGGAGCATCGATTTTGGCATTGACCTCTTCCCAATACGCATCCTATATCTATTCCTCCTGCGTAACGGCCCCACGAGTTAAAGGAGTTGAAGAAACAAGCTACAACTTAGACAAGGGTTTCATCGTACTCAAGCAAATCCCCGTGGCACCGCTGTTCTTTGTCCAAAAGAAGGGATGGTTTCGCTTCGGACGTGCATTGACTATCGATAAATGAACAAGGTTACAATAACAGGTATCCTCTCCCCAGGATTGATAATTTGTTTGACCCGCCAGGTGCTATGTTTTTCAAAGATAGACCTCGTGATCCGCATACCACGTCTTAGGGTTCAAGAGTGACATTCCAAAGACAGCTTCCTAACTCGTATGGTCACTATGAGTTTATAGTTATGTCTTTTGGACTAACAAATGCTCCTACAGCTTATGGATTTGATGAAGTAGAAGGCCATACTTGGATATGTTCGTGATCGGTTCATAGATGATATTCCCTACATACTCTCTAGAGCTGCAGGAGGAGCACACGCCATTTGGAAGGTGGTGCTATTGCACTCTAAGGATTTTTAGTTGTATGCTAAGTTCAGCAAATGTGAGTTTTGATTAAACTTGGCATTTCTTGTGAGCATTGGGTGTCAAGTGAGGGTGTACAGTGGACTCTCAAAAAATAGAAGCGGTGAAGAATTGGCCTAAACCAGCTTAGTCCTTCGGATATCGAGTTTCTTGAGTTTAGCTAGTTATTATAGGAGGTTTGTTAAAGGTTTACATCCATTGCAGCACCATTGACTAAGTTGACCCAAAAGAAAGTGAAGTTTCAGTAAATGGTCGAGGCTTGTGAGAAGAGCTGAAGAGTTGAAGACTCGACATACCTCGAAGACGGGGGTGAGGTTGACCCTACTTGAGGGTACCGATGGGTTTGTGGTGTATTGTGACGCTTTGATGATCAGTCTTGGGTGTGTATTAATGCAGTACGGTAAACTTATTGCCTATGCTTCCGTCACCGAAAGTCCATGGAAAGAACTATCCGACTCACGACCTTGAGTTGGCAGCGGAGTATTTTCTTGGAAGATTTGGAGACATTATTTGTATAGGGTCCATGTGTTACGGACCACAAAATCCTCTACAAGACGTGTTTACCTAGAAGGATCCAAATCTACGTCAAAGGAGGTGGTTAGAACTTTTGAAGGATTATGATATGAGTGTCCTGTATCATCCGTCGAAAAGCTAATGTGATGGAAGACGCGCCTAAGAAGCTATGGAGAGTAGTCCTATGTAGATGAAGAAAGAAAGAGTTAGCGACGTATACACGGGCTTACACGCATGCAGAGTTTGTCTTCGTTGACTCGACAGCGGAGATGTCATTGTTCGTAATGGATCAAAATCTTCCTTGGTGACCGAGGTAAAATCTAGACAAGACGAGATCCGCTTTTTGTAAAGTTGAAGGAAGTCGTTTAGAATCAGATAGTGGAGGTCTTCTCCCATGGGGGAGATGGTGTGCTGTGGATGTCGTGGTCATTTCGAAAATTGTGTATTGATGACCAGGGAGCGAATATTGCATGAGGCTCACTTGCCCAAGTATTCTATACATCCAGAATTCATTGGGTGGAATGGCTTGAAGTAGGACATAGCAGAGATTGTGGCTAAGTGTCCGACCTGTCAACAGTGAAGGATGAGTATCAAAGACCTAGGTGCTTCAAGACATAGTATCCCTACTTGGAAGTGGGAGGAAATCAATATGGACCGCACATGTGTTTGCCTCTGCATACGCGATAGTACACTCTATTTGGGTAGTTGTGGACAGGTTGACTAAGGCAGCTCATTTCCTACCGGTCAAAACTATCGATTCAATGGAGGATTATGCCAAATTGTACATTTGGGAGTTAGTTCGGTTGCATGGAGTGCCCTTGTTCATCATACCTGGAGCAGAGGTACTCGCCTTACCTCCTAGTTTTGGAGATCGTTTAGAAGGGACTTGGTACTCAGTCAGTTACACAACATTTCACCCGCAAATAGATGGTCAGGGCGGAGTGGACCATTTAGACTCTTGAGGATATGTTGAGAGCTCGGTGATTGATTTCAAGGGTAGTTGGGATGATCATTTTCCTCTCATTGAGTTTGCATATAACAACAATTATCATTCCAAATGATTCAAAATGGCTCCATTTGAGGCTCTCTATGGGCAAAGGTGTAGATCACCTATTGGTTGGTTAGAAGTCGGTGAAGCTGTCATAATAGGACCAGATTCAGTCCATGAGACTCTAGAGAAATTTCACTTAAGGAAAACTTTAAAAACAGCCTTGGAGTCGTTAAAAATCCTACGTGGATGTGAGAGGAGAGAATTGGAGTTTGAAGTTAATGATTGGGTATTTCTGAAGGTGTCTCCTATGAAGGGAGTGATGAGGCGGAAAAAAAAGGGAAGCTTAGCCCCGATATGTTGGTCCTACCGGATTGTGAGGCCGGTTGGCAAGGTAGCTTATGAGGTGGGAGTTACCTCGAATTAGCTTCAGCTTCATCCAGTTTTTCTGCGTCTCTCTTAAAGATACAGTTAGGTGATCCAGTCAGTTGTCCTGGTGGAAAGTATGGTGAAGGATAGTCTTAGCTATAAGGAGGTTCCGTGGAAATACTTGATCGCCGGGTTCGAAGCTAAGAAATAGCAGGCCTTCTACTAAGGTTTTGTGGAGGAACCAGCATGTTGAGGGAGCTATGTAAAGACACAGATATGATGACTAAATACCCATATTTATTCTCCTGGCTCAGTTTCAACTTGAGGTAATGCTTTCCTGTACTTTATTCGGGGACTGTGTTCGATCATGTGCCCTAGATTCTTTCATGTAAATATATGTATGTATGATTCATGAAGTTAGTTCAGTCATGTAGTTCAGTCCTAATTCAGTCACTCCCCTGGGGTTTTCAGCTTTAAATGTTCAAAAATTGATATGGAAGTTGGCAGCCAGGTTTTTTCTATGTTTATTCACATTCGAGGATGAATATTCCCAAGGGGGAGATATTGTAATACCAAAGCTCCTAGGATCGTGACTCCGAGGGGGTTGAAATGGAGAAAATAAAATTTGCACCAGGTCACAGGACGATTCGTCCAGTGACCTGTGAGGTGCACCACGAGTCGTTAAGTGACTCATGGGGAGAGGGGAATGTAGTTGGAATTTTGGGTTTATGGTTGATGTGTGAGACCACAAGTCGCGGGTCATCACCACGAAGCCGTCAAGTGGGTCATGGCCAGTGGTTGGCTTAAAGATTGAAGGTTTCAGTAGTCATCCTATACCATTTGTCACCACAAGCCGTGTCCTCGGTACTTTCGGTGAGTGGGACTAATACCAAGATTCAACAACAAAGTAAATTGATTTAATCGCCCAAGTGGCCCCTAGTTAGGACTCGGCAAAGGCATTTTTCCTCATGGAATTTATTAAGGGCTCGTAATTTCTAAATTTCTAACGCCTATACTACGTCGTTTTTAAGCTAAGAAAAGGTGTTTTAAGAGGTTAAAGTTCATTCTAACCCAACCTCTTCCATGCATGCAAACTTAGTAATTTCAGTGATCAAGCTGAGATCACGTTCTTTCCCAAATTCCATTGGGCATTCAAGAGGGTTTAGAAATTGGATTTCTAGGTATGTAGGGTTATGAATGGGTGTATTCATCCATACCCTTTCCCAATCCCTCTTTCAATTTCTTGAAAATTCTAGTTGATGACTCTCAGTGGGGTTTTAACCCAACATGAATTCTTCAAGTATCAATCATGGGTATGATCTATATATATTTCTAATATTGAATTATGATTCATAATATATTTTAAGGTATTTTCAATTACAAATTATGTCTTCAAGTTATATAAATTATAATACCCACCCATGGAAGTTCATGAGAGTTGATATTTACGATATATGTATTCAAGAATGATGAGATGTATATGATGAAAGTACGATTTTGAATTACCCATGTCCATGTTTATGTTTTCGAATGATCAAGTCTATGTTAAGCATGTTTCAGTATTAGGCAATCCTATATGATCAAGTATGTTTCATGATTTATCTAAACTTCATGTATTAGCTTACCACAAGGATTTTGGAGTCTAGACTCCCACTATTTTTAGCTTGTGGTATGGTTTGAGTCTAAAGCTCCTCATGTTATGATTTCAGATTATGCATGTATGTTATGAGTCAGCTTCATCACTAGACGATGGTTAGCTTCGTTGAAAAATGATGGAGAGCACATGCATGTTTTTGGGAGTAGTGTCTAGCACCGAGTAGGCTAAGGGTCAGTCAACCCTATGCCTCAAAACTACGTGCCAACGTAGGTATGTTCAGATTATTTGGGACCTCCCTTGTGATTTTTCCCTGCCCCCAAGGGGCCTTCAGCTTGATATCAATATCATGGTAACATTCTTAGCCCTGGCAAAGCTTTGGACGGCTCTGTCCACTTGAGTGTAATAGTCGGGACCACGTAAGCTCTATCATAGTAATGTCGGTTATAAGACGAGTCTCCCTTTGTTCCTCATGATTTCAGTTATGCATGTTCATCTGTCATGGTATTATGTTTTCAGCAGGTTTGACCCAATATTCAGTTTTACTCATGATTATTAGTTTTCAGCTTTGGGTCATTCGATTCAATTATGATATTAGTTATGTTCAAATCATGTTTGCAGATAATATCATGCAAGCCCTACTCTCTTAATCTTTTAATGAAATGTTTATGATATGCATGATCTATGATTTTACTTACGTAGCGATTTTACTTACCTTACATACATGGTACATTCCACGTACTAACCGTATACTCTATGTTGTATCGTTTCATGATAAAGGCTCAAATATTCAAGCTCAGACCTGCCATTAGCTATATCCTCAATGTTAGCACTTTTCAGCCAGAGTTGGTGAATCCTCATCTTTCGAGTGCAGTGATGTATGCAGCTGAGGCATCCTAACAGACCGGTAGACTTGAACCTTGTTCCTACATGACCTCGTCACTAGCATCAGGATTTTCACTATCATCAATATTGATCTCATCAAGAAGAAAACCGTTAGGCTTGTTATCCAGGAACTTGTTCAGAAATATCAGGGCCCTTCTTTTCAGTTGTATTTTCAGTATTTTAAGTTTCATACTTTAGGGAGTTAGTTGGGGTCTTATCTCATCAGCTCGTCAATAGTAGAGGCTTATCAGACATAGTATGTATACGGTTTCGTGCTATGTATACAGTTATTCGATGTTATCAGATTTTCAGACTTCCGCTATGTTATATGTTAGAATTCCGCATTTATTATGTTGAGCTTAGACTCATGTTCATGCCATTGATCGACTTGAAGCCTCTCAATGTTCTTTGTCTCGTGTCTCGATCTGAAACTATGTTCGAATCATGACACCATCTTGATCATTTGCTTCTCACCTTTTTTAAGGAGTTTTATCTTCTCGCACACTTCACGCGTACCATAGACCCTGTCCTTCAATGACTCTAATTTTTGTTGAAGCATTTACAGCTAGATTATGACATAAGGTCAGCAAATATATCTGGCAGTTGATTTGCAATATTTTGTAAATGAATTATCTCTTGAACTTCAAGTTTACTTTTTTTAAGAGGATCTGGATAATACATTCTATGCATAATTTTTCAAGTGCTAATCATTTCGCCCTTAAAAGTAAAAAATCTAACACTTACCCTAAAATCTTATTTGGAGATCCATCTTTATGTATGATGGAGCAATTGAATCATATATCGCATATTTAATTTTTTAGATGAGAATTATTTGGTTCCTGATTGTAACCCAATTGTGATAGAGGCATCTTATTTGCTTTATGCGTACAAGTGTTGCTACATGTTAAATAAACACATCTCATATCAAATTTTATTTGGGAGGTTTATTATAATAACCAATGTTTTGGCTATAATTAGATGCATAAAGTTTCTGCTAAATCAACTAAGAAATAAATTAGCATTGTCAACATAATTTTATAGTCAGAATTGTGCTCTTAATTAAATAATTTGAGCAAACAATCTTGCAAAACTTAAATTTGCAAGTTGGAAACAACACACTTGTGGTCATACCATAAATACATCTATTAAATCATATCATAATAAATGATTCACATGGTAGATGAACGTGTCCACATTCACCTTTTAATAAGTTTCAAAAATTCAAGGGATATAATCTCAAGTTTAGCTGGTACAATAATGTCGTGAGGACAAATGATACAAGAGAATTTGTGAAGAACTTTCTATTTCTTCAATATATAACCACGTGAATTCTCAATTATTTTCACATCAGATTTGAATTGAAATGGTTAATTGGTCATGCCAACTGATTTTTCTTTCAGCAAACTTCTAGTTTACTTTCACATGTAATTACATCAACATGTTCATATTTGTATACTACAAATAACAGAAAAAATGGATAATCTTTTACATAAATATTTAAACCCGCTTTTATTGTAGTAACAAGCTATTACACCCCATAAAATTTCCAACACATAGATGGCCTATTCGCGTGTTGGTTAAGCGTATTTGAAAGCCATACATGCTAGAAAAAGGTCGGGGAAAAGACCGGACTGGAAACCTGTCGAACCATCGCGGAAGGAGCCGGGGCAGAGCCCCTCTGCGATGGCAACGTGTCACGAAGGTGGAGCCTCCGCGTTGGCTCCGTGACACGTTGGCCTTGACCAGGCACAAGTATATAAAGCCTCCACTTCGGTTCATTTCATTAATATATCAGATAAT